>JBBPMO010000244.1:0-34532 GCA_038090315.1 Xanthoconium stramineum | reverse complement strand
CTTGCCCCTTTTTCGAGCCGTCAGGGACGTCTTCATGGATCCTGATACTGCACGTCATGATAGCCCGGGTGAGTAAAGCGAGGGAGAGTGGCAAGCCACGAGGGTCGCATGACCCTGCACAGCCGGTTTATCCATGACTGTCCTCATACACTGTATGGCTACAGGGTGCATCACAATCAGGAATGTCGTACGACCTGTCTATCACGGCTCAGGTTCCCTTTCTTGTTTTCTCGACACATGATCCACGTAGGGCCGCGCCCCTACGTTATCCTTCGAGGAACTGCTTCTTCACGAAGGGTTGGATGTCGTGTGAGGTGGAAGAACGACTTGGCATGAGTAAACACTTAAGGAAGTGCGCCCATAGAAGCCGCCCCCATCATTCGAGACGCAGTCACTGGCTAGCTGTCCGTGCCGACATCGGAAGACGAGCACGTTAAGAGCCGAGCCACGCTAAATGGGATCAGGGGAGAATAGGACGTACATACCACCGATCGCAAATACTCCTTGATTACAGGGCCCCAAGTGCAATCTATCCGATGTTAACTGCCAGTGAAAATGAATGTCATGGTATAACGACACCACTAGCATAGCTCACGGGGGTCCGAAAGGGTCGTCATCAACCCTCGTCAACCGTGTTTGGCTGAACACAACATATGTGGGCGTCTGCCTGGGAGGAAAGGAAAATACGCTGGAAATCCCCAGGCTCGTCTAGTATTTGGCGAAATGAATGTATTGGCAGGGACACCCACATCTGGGTCATCGCGTCTATCAATCTATCGCTGTTAGCCTCTCATGGCCAAGCGTCCCTCGAGAGGGATTAGCAAAGAAGCAAAGGGGGAAAATGGGATCTGTCTGAGGATGACGGAAACGCGATAACGCGTCCCGTACCGAGAGGACGTCAGACCGAGGAAATAAAAGGAGATCGATCGTGCAGGGTGGTCAGCCTCTGCGAATGTGTACAATGATTCAATGAACCAATCGTGATTCAGGCGCCCCTGGATCTGTAGGAGGGATGGTGTGGTACAACAATGAATCAGAAGAGCAAGGAGGCAGCAACAGCAGACGTGCGCAATTGACAGGTTACCTCGAGCCTCGAGCTTCGAGCACGTTCGAGGGTCGTCGATTGGTCAGCCAGCGAGTCGATGTGAACGTGGACGTCCGCCGGAGGTCGTTGGTGTTCACATGCTTGTCCGCGCGCGTGGACGGCTGCCATATACATACCTCCCGATAAGAGAGAAGCAAGACGTCACCTGAATGGAGCGAGCGGCAAACCACTGCGGGATGGGAAAAAAATAATAAAATAAAAAAGGTGAAGGGAAAGGTTGTTGCTGGGATAAAATTCTCCCAGCGATTGAGAGGGTCTTCTGTTGGCAGGAACTGAGCCATCCAGTGGGCTATTCAGTCGGGGGGAGAGGGGGACGGATCGACGTCATCGCTAAAGGCAGGACTCAGCCGTGTTCTCAACCGTCAACAGTTTGACTTGGGAAAAACAAAACACTCACTGCCGACTCAACAGCGCGACATCACGTCAAATAGCACATATCGTCAAAGGCCTCCGAGCACCACCGACGCCCTGCTCGCTGACAGCTATCCTTTGCAAACGCTGCGGGAAAGAAAAAGAAAATCTAGACTAGACAAAGCTCACATGTCAACCGAATTCGATGTGATGCAGCGAAAAAGGACCGAGAGGTAAGCTTGTGCATTTTTGGCTTCTCCCTTCTTACCTCCATTTCCTGGATTTGAAATCCCTGTTTGAAATTTCGCCCCTTGCGAAAAATAAATTAACACGAGGAGCATCTGGCACAAGATAAGATATAAAAAACCACAGCGAGATGATAAGCACACGAATACTGCGAGCGGAACCTCGCGTGGAACGAGAAGCGCGTCGACACGTCGACCACCCATCGTCGCTGGACGAGAACTCTATTCGCAAACGTTCCACTGCCTGCTCTTCACCTGGCTATATCCAGTGATCGCAGCCATTCGCGGGGAATACTCCACGCATGTGGCATCCGATATAATTAGTCAAGGAAGTGAAAAATGGGAAAGAGGGACGAGGAATGGAAGTACAGTGCCATGTGTACGCACAGTCGAAGCACCAACGATTTGACAGCTGTGTGTTTTTGTGGTGGATTCCAGTGACAGATCTCAGATACCGCCACTGGCCACGCAGTCGACTTAAACGTCGAACCAAACCGTATGTTAGTACCTGTGCATCGCGCTGGCACGCGGCACGACAGGCTGCATACATGTCAATGCCACACGATAAGGCGAATGCGGGAATAGGTGAGTGGAGGCCCGGGATAGATAAGCACACCATGTTGATCGGTCCCGCACACCTTTACCAAGGCCCTGTCCCGATTCAATGGCTGTTCTCATATACGGTCTGGTTACCAGACCACGTTCCAATATCATAGACAGGGGGGTGGCGGCGCCATCCACGTAAAACGCTCGCGACCGTCGTTTTTTGGAAACTGGTCCGAGACATGTGATCCTGTTGTCATCTCATATCACGACCGTTTCCATGATCTCTCACCTTGGACTTCGAAACGCACATTGGTGGTGGCGGGGCGATGCCTTAACGGAGCACTCAAACGCTGCCACAACCCTAACCATGTGTACATACACAGTAAAGGCTAATCCACGCAATACCATCACGACCCCAGGCTGTCTCGAGGACACACATCGAGTCGACGGCCGTCCAAGTGCACCAACTTTTCCCCAGATAGCCAAAAGATCGAGACAATCGGATGGGAAGGAAACCGAAACCAACTCAAGAAAGGAAGGGTAGCAACGGGGACAACCAACATATCAAAGTGATTGACTCGACGTTGCCCCAGCCCGCGACGACCATATGTTTGAGGATACACCACACAAGTCTTGGTATCGCCCAATCGCCCATTCTCCGATACCGCAAGTAAAGCACGTTGAATGCGGAATCCCACGCGGGCGTAGCTCGACTTACTGCATTATCGTGATCTCGACCCGGTCCGTTCCCTTCATACCTATCTGGAGGGCTCCACCTTCTGCACTCCACCGGTCCAGCGTCCCGAAGCTTTTTTTGTCTGGAACGATGGCGCAATTGGGGTTACCCTAGACCTGGGCAGACTTTGCCGCCTTCTTGCAAGTGAAAAGGGAAAGCGAACACGACCATTTAATTTGAATACCTTGCCGACATCCCGGGGTTTCCTTTGTGGTGACTCGTATTGCTGCGTTCGAGCTTGCCGTGGCGACCATCTGCAGCAGTTTCCTTGGGGGCGCCCTATCCCCGCATGCTTCTAGAACTGACCCTTGCTCGGGTTGGAGATCAAATGGATCAACGCCGACTCAGAAACGCGGTATTGCCCGATTCAGATTGTTTGAGCAGAGATTCAGCTCCACAAGTCCATTGCAAATGCTAGTGTCGTGATTGCGTGTCCGGGCGATTGGGCCAGGATCCGTTTCCTACTTTTTTTCCATCTGTTTGGGTGCACGCCAGGCCCACGGACCTAGTTGCCGTCACTTGAATATGAAACGGTGCCGGTCAAGTGCCGGTCCGGTACCACCAGCCAACGGCCAATGATTACAGCATCCCGACAGGATGGCTACTGCAAAACTGGAACCAAGAAAAAATAATTGAACAAAAACGTCCCAGCAGAAACGGAATGCAACGTCTCTCTGAATCCGCCGTATGCCATGTCCAAATCAAACAAGATCCATGATGAAATGAAAGAGGTATCTGCGAACGAACGTGCCAATCCACAATGCATGTGAAAGACAAAAAGGAGTGTTACATATGTTCAGTATGCTTTGTTCGAATGTTGAAATGCATCTCTTCCCGCAAGGTGGGGGAGGTGAGGAGTATCCTAACAAAATAGTCTCCGCCACCATAGGATGAACCGCCTCCACCAACCGCCCTTGTAGCTATCGTTCCGTTGCTTGGCACTCACCCACATCGAACCTGTGCCATAGCGAATTTCCTTGCCATCGCCTCTCTCATCCTCGCCCTCCTCGATATCAGTTACTCGAGGATGCGACGAGACGGCGAAGCGGGGCGGCGATCCTCGCGTGATGAACGAAGGGAAGACAGTCAACAACGATAGATACTCGGGATTCGGTAGGTCCGGCGTGGTCCAAATGCGCAAATACATGTCGTCCGATTCATCGGATGGGACCTCTGAACGGAGAGGAGCCAATTGCAGCTCCTCTTCTGCATCAGGATCGCGTGAGAGAGCGCCATCTTCCGTGTCTGTGGAGGAAGGCGGGGGTGGGATCGTGACACTGGAGGAATGAGAGGACGCAGACGGGAGGGAGTGTGAGAGGGGGGGCATGTCTAAGAATGGGTCACTCGTCGCTCGCGCACGTTTACTGTGAGTAATCATGGAGATGGGCGACGGTTTTGATCCACGAGAAACATTGGAGGTGGATAATGGATTTGATTTGCTATTCCGACGTGAGGACGATGGCGTACGGGAACCATAGTTACGACTCTTTGCATCCGAGGAAGATACTTCCTCAAAGGCAAGAACCTAAACAACGTGTAGGTGTCAAAGTGCATGATTAGTAAAGACTTGAACCTACCCCTTTAAGAACGTCGATAGCTTCAAGCATGAAGTCTTTGCCACTGCGTGTGAGGGAGGGGGGGAGAAATATTAGGCCAAATAAAGGTATGCCAGATAGAACGCAGACGAGACATACGCTGCTTCTTTGAACACAGCATCGTCGAGTTCCCATCGAACTTTGTTTCGCCCCGCACCCCCCAGTTGTTCTGGGAGAACTTGTAATCGCATGACAGCCCAGAGCGCCTCAAAGAAGGGTTTCGTTCCCGGCATGCCCATCGTGCACCAAGTTCTGACAAATCTATCAAACCGTTCGAGGCGCTCCTTTCGCGCGATGGGACCGGTGGGATCTGCGCGGGAATGAGGCATCAAGGAACCCCCCGGTTGCGTCGCACAAATGTGTGCCTGAAACTCCGCATGTCGACGTGCGTTGACGTTCGCGTGGTAAGCAGAGCGGACGGATGCTTGGAGGCGCGAATAAAGCGCACGTTGCGATGGGGCGACATTGGCGAGAGTTTGTGTCATGACACGACCAGCGGCCTCGTCCTGGTCAAAGTACCTATCGAGCGTCGTGAATGGGAGAAATAGAGAAGGGAGATAAGTAGCGTACCATGAGCGACAATAGTCCGTGAACTTCTCGAGGTCGCTTTGGGACACGCCGAGAGGTGTGGAGGAACGATTGCGAGCCGGGGGAGTCGGACCTGTACGACCACCCCTGCGGCCCCTGGCTCTGCCACTAGGGAAAGATGGAGAAGCCGGCGATGCTGGGGGTTTGGAGTAAGTTGGGCTGGTTGGGGGAGGCGAGGAAGGAAGGTCATAAAGGAGTGTCTGGTTAGATTGGGTGTTGATGTGAACCGAGGTCCTCGGGGAGGGATGGCGCAGAGGGGGTGGTGGAGGGCGAGGACGGGGGGTTTCCAGACGATAGGCGGCTGCTGACATTGTGTTTCGAAACCAGTTCGAGGTGGACGAGCAGCGGCTGGCTGGAGAGAGTGGGCGGCTGGCCACTCGACTAGGATTGGAAGTACAGTGCAAGAAAAAATGAGACAAGCCCTGTCTTGGGAGTCTGGGCGGTCGGTTGAGCCCTGGCTGCGCTGACGACCCCCACAGGCAAGGTGGATTGACACTCCCAAAATAGTTCCCTACACGACCACTTGGAGCCGAACTACGACCACAACGACCACAACGCCAAACTCGACCCATATCTGATACATTCATCTCATAAACAGCCCCGTAGTAGGTGGTCTGGCTGGTGGTATGTTGATCTTTTCAAATTCTAGGTCGAGTGGACGTTGCCGGCCCAGACCGCACACAATACATATTCCATTCCATTCCATCGGCAGAGCTCCCTTACATGCGATCATCAGCTTTGTGGCCCTCCAGCCCTCTGATCATAGCCCTCGTCCTCCCTCCAGATCTCCAAGAGGTGTGCCTCCCCTCGCTTACGAATGTTCAACGGATCCTCTCACGCCTGCCTGTGCTGACCAACGCACTCCTCTCCGCTTGATCAAACTGAGCACCGCATGTCCCTACGCTATCGACGCACCATTCCTGCATGTCTACAGCCGGACCTTTCTGCGGACTCTCGATCCGCACTCATCGTTATCTACTGCTCGAAGTGGTATCTTGATCAGCACAGCTCAGAATCGCTTACACGGTGCCGCTTAATGCGACAGCAGTCGGGCTGACTCGGACATTCTGGTTGCTGGCTGCCCCTCACCAGGTCTCGCCCGTCGGGCACGCATCTCATCTTGTGTCCGTGGATCATGATCAACCCATGCCCATCGGGCCCGTCTGATCAACCATCACTAGGCACTTCATCGACCCTGGATCCAAACGCGGATTCCTCTCGCTCGACTCGCTCTAGCCTGGTGCGCTCTCGATGGGCCTCTGCATGCCGTTCATTCATGCTGACTTTCAACGTTGTCCACGTAGCTACCACGCACATGTCAATTGACTCGCGCGCGCCACCCGGGGCTGTCATGAAATCACCTCATCTCTGTCGTCATCCTATAAACCAAACCCTGGAGGGATCGCGTCCCGGTCACTCCTTTGCGCGGGGTCCGAGGCGACCCTCTTTTTTTACGCACCACGTTCCTGACGGGCCCTTGTCGTCGTGATGCAATTTATCGTTAGAGGCGGTGATGCCCATCAGGGTGCGCTACCCTTCGTTCGACCATTCTTTTTTCACCAGAAACGTAAACCATGTGGTAGCGAGTTTAAGAAATGGCATGTCGTCGAGGCGAAATCCCAGCAACATTTTCTGAGGGACCACGACCATCATGATCACCAAAGGCTGTGGAGAAAAAAAATAGAACCATGGTCGCGACGAACGATATTGTCGTCGGCGGTCCTCTCGATCGCTGCCACCTTGAGATTGGATGCCTAGTTGTTGATAAATTGGATTGATGCTCGTTCAGCACTGGGCGACTTACTTACAAACCTCCTGTCAAAGTGTCTGCATAATTCATTTTCCGCTTGGAGTTTATTCTCCTTTTTTTTTCCACCAAAGAAAACCCTCATTCGGCCCAACTTTAGGGCCCTGGCGGCACCCATGTACGTACAAGGGGCGAGGCGTAACAACCTCCACGGAAGCAACTCGAGGGTTATCGGTGTCACAGGAAACTTTCCGAGATTAAATCGCACAGTCGATCGACGCATAGCATTGAATTCCGTATATAACGTTGCGCTCTCACCAGCTGGCCATCTGAGATAAACTCGTGGTAACGGCGCATAACGATCCTGCGACCTCACCCAAGGGGCATGTGTCACCCATCTGGGGAAGGCAAGGAAATAAAAAAAATGATGAAAAAAAAGAAATAAAAAATACACGCATCGCGGCATCATGTCGCGATTGTCCTCAGGAAAAAATATTATAGGCTGACACCTTCCATACAGGATCGACTTCTTGCTGTTTGTGGATGCCATGGGGCAAACTTATCGATGTGTCGGCTTTCAATCTGATAACTCTTTACAACGGAGAGGATGAAAAATGAATGAAGAGTGGGTCGTGCGGCATTGGTGATTACATCAATCTAGGACGGTTAAAGTCCGCGCGATTACAACAAACGGGACGGATCCGGTGGCGGAGAGGAGCCATATGGCATAGGTAGAGATCCTGTGAGGGAATTGTGATCGTAGCGTAACCGAGCATCTGACCGGGATTTTTGTAATGTGATCCCATAATGATCGAGTGTAGGGGACGTTAGCACATACATACCAAGGGTCACGTATCCGAAAATGAGAGAAGGCGACCGATAACGTTGTGAACCGCGGGAGGGGGGCAAATGCAATGCGTTGCCCCCGGGTAAACTAAGCGTGTGCGAGACTGGTTTACAAAGAGAGCAGTGCGAGTATCGCTAAAATTATTGCGCAGAGGACGGGCTGGGACGGCAAGGCGTCTATCAAACAGTAACCCAGAATTAATAAGACCCTATCGTTATGGAACTGGACAATGTACCTCATTGACGGCAAAGACCGGGAGTGTCGAAAATAGCAAAGATCTAAGGGGGAACGTGGACAAAAAATGCGTTTAATTCCGCCGAGGTGTGCGACCGCAGAGTAAATGCCACAAGGCAGGATAACTGAGGCCCAATCGGAAGAGAGGGACCAGAATGCGGAGCGGTTCGCCTGGGGCACGGTCAGGTTAAGGAAAGCAGACGGTGACGAGAAAGGCAAAAGGGAGATCGCAAATAGGACTCGCAGTAGATCTTTGCGGGCTTGCCGAGACACGAGTGAGGAAGGAATCTGATAGCAAGGAAATGGGACCTTTTTTATTTTCCATGAATCAGCGCCTGCCGCGGTGTTGGCGATCTGGGTCTTACGGTTGCCCAGACACAATTAGAGTTCTGCGCAAATCCAGAAATATAAAAGCGGCGAATGGGGGAGTGGTGCGGTGTGTTCCCATTTTCGCGCACACCTTGATTGATCCCCCTCTGTCAGTGGCGAGCACGTCCGCCTTGTTGGTCCCGGTTGCGTCCACGTAGGAGACAAGTGTCATAACGTCAACGCGGCCCCATTTAGTGCCATTCATAGAGGTCCTCGTGGTGGTACTCCGTTTGCTGTCGGGTGAGCTGCTCGTGGCTGAAACTGCCGCATGTCTGATCGCATTTTACAGTCGTTCTAGTCCACTGGTTAGTTACTGGTATTGATTTGTTTTGGCTGAACCTGATCGCTGAATATGGCTCCGTGATGTGACAGCGGCAACTCCCGACGCCCGATCACTCATTTGCTCGACATCGCCCATCTGCACAAACAACTTCAAGTCTCGTCTTTGTCAACTACCACCACCATCTCCTCCTCCTCCTCCCCCTCCTCCCCCTCCCATCCCTAGAATGGACTTTGGACCTGCCACCGCCCACCAGACCTCGCACGCTCTCTACCCCGCGGATCTCGATCAGACCTTCTCTTCTCTCCAGTCCGTGGACACCGCTTCCCCTTCTCACCACCATCTCTCCCAGTCGATCCCTCCGCAAAACTTCGATCACCCAGAACCTATGGACGTGCCTGACCATCCCCCATTCGACCTGTTCAACAACAACACCGGCCCATTCTCCTCCTCGCGTTATCGCGCCAGCTCTTCCTCCTCCTCCCTGGGTCCATCCTACTCCATCCCTCAGGACCCCTCCTACCAGCGCACCTCTTTTTCAGACGCCGTACCCACATTCGCCCACTCTAATGGTAGCTCGTACGACATGCTCAGCAGCGTCCCTTCCTCCTACAGTGGCAGCTCCGGCAAGGTCTCTCCCCTCACCCCAAGCGAGTCCATGACTGGCATGCAACACTCCCCAGTTTTCTCTGTCAACGGCCACCAAAAAGGTTTTTCCGACGGACATTACCCTGACCTTCCTGAGCGTCGCATTTCCAACGTTGGCGGCACTGGCTACCACTCTGAATTTGCCGATGAGTATGGTATGAGCAATGGCGCTGGTTACCCTCCCCTGCAGCAGCTTCAAGACCGTATGAGCCGCTTCCAGCACGACTCCCATTTCTCGCACAGCCCACTTCCCCCTAGTTCTGTCTCGTCCCACATGGGCCCCAGTCCCGACATGTTTCGAGGTGTCGCCCCACAGGCCACCCATAGTTTCCGTCCTGACTCGGGCATGCCAGTGTACGAAGATATCCCGCAATACCTGGGTCCAAACCCTCACGCTGACCTGTCTTTAATGCCCAGCATTGGTACTGGCTTCCCTGGATTGCGTCACGGCCCTGGCATGGGTTCGTCAAACGACTTGCAGGGTTTTATCCGGTGAGCCCCGTTCGCCATTAATTTGAAATTTCCCATACTTAGGTTTCTCCTCGAAAGCCCTTACTTGGACCAGTACGTGCGGACTCCAAATCGCCTCGCTTTTGGCGAAAGGACCGTCATTGTGATGTCCTCCAAGGTCGCTCAAAAATCCTATGGGACTGAAAAGCGCTTCCTTTGTCCCCCGCCCACCGCAATCATGATTGGCAACTCCTGGTGGACAGACGTCGTCCGCCGCGGGGAGGAGCCAAAGCTTTGCCCCCCACGTGTCACCGTCTGCATCTCCGGTGAACCCGTCCCACAGGAAGGCACAATAGAATGGACTTCGGCCGCTGGCAAGATTTTTGACGTAAACGACGCCCCCACTGGTACCACTTACATTGGCCGCTGTGTCGGCAAACAACTTTTCATCTCAGATGTCGATGAGAAGAAAAAGAAAGTTGAAGCTCTTGTCAAGATTACAGCACCCTCATCTGACGACGAGCCTGAGCGTGTTATCGGAACCTTCCCTTCTCGGTCTATCAAGGTCATCAGCAAACCCAGCAAAAAGAGGCAAAGTGCAAAAAACCTCGAGCGTACGTTGACTCGCTCGCTCCTCCCGTTTGATCGAATTGAACTTGTTTTTGCAGTGTGTATCAACCACGGGTCGACCATTTCATTGTTTCACCGTCTGCGCTCTCAGACAGTCTCCACGAAATACCTCTGCGTTTCCGGCTCCGGTTCATCTTTCAAGGGATCTGACGGCGCACCGCTTATGGGAATTGACAGTCGTGTGAGGTCAAGTACGCCATCCTTCATTGCCCGCACCGCAAGTTGGGACCCGTTCGTTATGTACATCGTTGACGTGAACAAACCTTCTGGTGGTATTGACGCCCCGCCGCCACCGCCACCCCAACCCGACTACCCTTCCCCTCCCCCAAACGCAATCCCTTTCACAAACAACGGTTCACCGATCCCGATCTACTACAACCAGACGGTTGTGTTGCAGTGCCTCGTCTCCGGTGTCGTCTCACCCGTCCTCATTATCCGCAAAGTGGATCATCAGACGACCGTCGTTGGTGGTGGCCTCCAGGAAGGCGCCAAAGGCGTGGCAGACCACTACTGCGCCCCTGGTGAGGTTTGCGGCGACCCCGTTTCTCAGTTGCACAAGATCGCCTTTGAGGTGTACGATTCCACCAAGGGTATGCCGGAGCCCGGTACGCCAGGCCAAACAGGTGCCTTCTTGTCGTGCATGGGCGAGAAGGTGAATACCTATCGACCAATTGATGGTCGGCAATGGAATATTCCACCGAGTCTTGGGTCAACGTCACCGATTCTCCCGGGATCTCCCGTTGTCTCAACGCCGGCATCAATGTCGAACGGTGCTGACTACTTTGGTCAAGCCAATGGCACAGCTGCTAGCGAGCCCGCTTCGCCTTCGTCATCAAATGATTACACAAACGATGGCGGCCGTGTCAAAAAGGGCAAGCGCTCCACGTCGAGCGCTGGCGGTATTGTCAAGCATCCAGGCCCAAAAGGGCGGAGACGTCCCACATCAGCGGGTTCGGCCTCTTCTGGTCGCCGGGGATCTTCAAGTGATTCCGGTGCATCATCTGGGGCGCTGTGGCAAGTTGATATTGGTGAAACAAGTGTCTGGACAATTGTTGGCACAGGTAATATTTGATTTGTCTTGTTTCATCATTTCTTCCATTCTGATGGGGACATTTTCAGACCAAGTCCGCTACAACTTTTACGTGCCGCCTGTCTTGTTTGACAACCAGAACGCACCGCAAACTGGGTCGTTCCCCGTTCCCTCGAAGCCGGTTACGCCGTTCCCTGCCGTCGTGAAATACCTCCCCCCTGATCGTGCTGCGGAAGTGCCCAAGACGAACTGCCCGCAATCACGCGGCATCTTGGCGAAACCTAACCCTCATATCAGCAAGATGCTGACTGTTTACGGCGAGAATTTTAACAAGGCGGAGCCCATTCACATCTTCTTTGGATCTGACCCCTCACCGTATGTAGAGGTGAGGTGTAGCGAGGTCCTAGGGTGTTTGCCACCGGAAAACCAGGTCGGCAAACGTCGACCGATCATCATGGTCCGCCCAGACGGCGTCCTATTCCCCTCTAGTATTATGTTCCCCTAGCCTCATGTCACTTGCTCTGCCCGCACGTCTCATCTTCGCTAACGCTATCGGCAGCAAGGCCTGCTTGTCTGGATATGTTCTCACAGTCGTAATTTTCTTGTTCCGTTCGTCGTTGCTGTTCAACATAGGATCTCTCGTAGTTGTTTGTACATCAATGGACTTCCCCTAGCCCGACCCGATGGAAGACATATGTAGCCTCGTTACCCTGTACTATCGCTCGCTATTCCGAATTTAAAATGCACTTGTAGAGAGTTAGTTCCTTGTGGCGTCCCCGCTGTTCTGATCAGAGTTAACTTTGCGTTGATGCAAATTAGTTGGCACGTGGTCATCATTGAAAAACTGCCGCCGTCTGCATCAACCCTGGCCACATCACAACTCTTATCACGCACGCACACAACGCAGTGACAGACAACCGTGGGTCTCGTCTTGTCAAGTTTTTATTCTCTTCGACGACGACAATTTCGTAGACCTAGAGAGGTGTCACGGTTTACTGCAAGGTCGGTCAGGACAGCTTATCATTACGGCGCCCCGCGTTTACGCCCTCATTTCATTGCTTCTCGGACTCCCCCGCGCACCAATTTTCTCCACTGCGCCCTATCGTAATCGACGGGGACTTGAAAGAGTCTAACCAGGAGGCGAGAGTACGGACACGGCCCATCCAGATCCCTCATCACAATCCCGATCAGTCACCATCGGTTTATGCCATGACAAACCTGTGGGGGTCGTCACCCTCTCCGTCCCTGGACACATTGTCTTCTGAAACCTCGTTATCATCTGCCATGTTGGCGGGCTGGCACATCGTCTGGACACTCCCCGCTCGCCTCTGGGATGCGTACGTGACCTACTTGTGGTATTACCAGCCCAACTCATGGGTTGGGCGTGTGGCGTCGACCTTTCGGATCTTGGCCGTCGTCCTCATCCTCCCCGTCGTCATCTTGACGCTTCTCGTACGTCCCCCTCTGATCTCATCCCTCCCCCTCTCTACTTCCGTAATCGCATGAATTTTTTTTTTCGGGGGCTCGTTCGACCTCTCAAAATGGTTCGCTCAGCTCTTTTTACTTTACTTAACCTTATTTTATACTTTTTTCGTGCGCTTTTTTTGGCACCCGTCTCGGTGAACCGTTCCGAAGTTCCTTGCAGTCGTTCAGGTTCTGCGGCCTTTGTATCTCCACCCTTAAGGTTTTTTTTTCTTCGTTTCGCTTGACGCCGTCTGCGATGTCGTATCTCGCATCATACCGTCATGACCTATCGTATGACCTTGGCCCGTGACGGACATCACGTTGATCTTTCTTCCCTCGTCTTCTCAGCCCTCTTCTATTTACTGACCGCCCCCTTTTTATTATTGCCGACTACGCACTTGTCCGTGATCACATCAACGCAACGCCACCCCCCGTCAAACAAACACGGACCAACAGGACGTGACCTCGTACGTGATCGCACGCACGCTCGGCGTCGTGGACGACGTCAAGGCTTCTACAAGCGATGTTGACATGACCGCTGACGAGCACGCGCGACTGACCAACGCCGACCCTCGCACCGGTGCTGGCGTTGGCGTTGGCATCGATGTCGGCGTTGCGGTGCCTGTCTCTGCTCGCATCGTGCCGAGCGCCTTCTCGTCGGATGGACCGGCGCGTAGTTCCGAATCCCTCCTCGCGCCCGAGGACTCGTGCGAGGGGCAGATGCCCGGAGATGAGCGTGACAGGCATGGATCTAGAGACGTCGGACGTGGATCCGAAGGTGCCGTATGCACCTCTGCACAAGCTCTGAGGCGACGCGGCCAAATGGAGATGGAGACGCAAGCACAGACGCAGACGTCAGTTGAGACCGAGAGTGCTTCGAAGCAGGTGTACCACTTCGCGGCAGAGGACGGTTTATGGTTGGCAGGCGAGGGTGTATTTTCGCCTGCGGTATCGGGACCGCCGTCGCCGCTCACCCCACGCATGACGTTGAGTACGTTGACCGAGAGTGATGGGAGAGGGTCGGGTCATGCAAGCGAGGAGGAAGGTGTCATGTTGAGGAGGAGGGTCCAAGGCACACGGGAGAACGACCTGGTTCATACTTGATGTATTTTCTTTCTGTCTTTTTTGTTGCCAGTACGTTGCGGACTTGAAGACACGCCACGGTACAGAGAGTAGGGTTACAATTGGTATAATAATATACGCCACAATCGCTTTGAAACAAAACGCACTAGAGCTACAACGATGACACCTAGGTATCGTCAAACAAAATTGAAAAACAATCGGGACAACAAAAACACAAGGTACAGGGGCGTCCGTCAATAGAATCGGAGTTGGTCCCGAGTGAAGACAGGAGGTTTCCAAATGAGGTGTTCCGGGTGAATCCGCCGTCTACGCTTAGCCCGCACTTTTTCGTGCTTCTCAAGCACGGCGTCCGACAGACAGATGATGTGTTGACCCTTCCAATGTCTGAATAATTGTAACGTTGTGCACCTAGATTGATGGCGTCAGATCTCAAGTTCACCTGCGGCATGCACACATCTAGGGAGGAGTTAGAATGGAACACACTCACGTATTCATGACGTCCGCATGTGTGATGGACGTCTTTTGCGCAATATCGTCAACGCTAAGCTCGTCGGTTGTATTGAGGAGGAGCTCCACGATAACCTCGGCCCAATATGCCCTGTACGAGAGGAGACCCAGGTCACTGAGCGGCTTCTCAGGACTCCCAAGTTTTCCTTCCTTCTTGCTGAGTTCGTACGAGAACTCGATGAGGAATTTGCCGTAGCCATGGCGCTGGTGTTGCGGAAGCGTCAGAATGCAGGCAACGTTATAGTTCTCTGCGGATTCCTTCTCCTTTGAGAAATAGCCGATGATATGACAACCAGAGGAATCCCGCTGTGTCTATCAGAAAGATCGGTGATCAGAGGCGGTAGAGGGGAAATAAGCCTGCGATACTCACCATAACATAATACATAAAGGGTGTCACATCGTAGTACAATGTTTTACTGTGAATATTAGACTAAGCATCAAGTGATAGAGCGTCGGCGCCGCGGAAATGACACTTACTGATCTAGGAAGCATTTCGATAACAAACTAAGGTTCCTGCACCATGTCAACTGGCGTTTTCCGTCCAGCTCAAAAAAGGATATGTCCTCATGTCGATATATTTCATTTCCGGGAGGATGCAGGATCGTACACCTGCGACGATGCCGAGACAACATCATCTGGGATGGGAAATACGATAGGCAGAACTCGCAAATGTAAAGCACGGGTAGATGCGCGTATTCCTTTGGGTAGGGGCTAAAGTACCACGCATCGACCTCGTGTTTACCGATCTGGAGCCGATTAAGGTTCTTCACGCGCGCAATTTCCGAGATGGATTGTGTCATGGAGCCAGAGGTTCGCAGCTTCTCAATTTCCTGCTCTTTGCTAAATGAAGAGATAGGTGGAGGGGGTTCGGGTGGGGTACCGTTGACACTGAGGTCAAAGGTATCACTTTCGGCTTCGCCCTCGGCGTCGACGTCCATCTCGCCTTCTGCATCGAGGTCTTCGTCCTCGGGTTCTTCCTCCTCCTCCTCTTCCTGCTCTTCGTGAAACGTCTTGCGTTTGAGCGACGGTGCAGGGGACGGTGAAGTGTAACCAACACGCCCGGCACCCGGACCGGGTGTCGCAGCAGGCGTTGGGGAAGCGGCAGCGGCCGCATTGGCAGTTGCCTTCTTGAGAAGGGATTGCGAGCGCGGAACTTTGCCTGGCGCCTTTTGTGTAGCAGGCGCAGTCTTCTTGCCCGCCGGCGGTTTAGGACGAGGCCACTCCAAATCACGGCTGAGAACGAGGCGCGAGCCAGTGACCCATTCGTCCAACCGTTTGTTGAATTGGTCCCAGTGAACGAAGTATTCCCATTTGTCTTCGAGCTTGGGCTCGGGTTCTTCCTCCTTGATAGTCCCTCGCGTGGCGCGCCGCCCGGCCGCAGCGAGGGCGTATTGGTTTATGGGCTTGTCGCGGATAGAAAGGATTTCCGCAAGGCGTTCTTCTTCGCCGCCCTCCGGCGTCGGTCTACGAATGTAGATCTTACATCCGACCGTGACAGTCTGGTGGTGTGATGAGTCAGCACGTGGGGTTGCAACTGTGGCTTTTTGGGGTGCGAAAAAAAAATTCTTGGGCTAACCTGTATTGAATAAGTTCCCCCTTGCGTCACTGGAGCAGGTTCTAGTGAGCCTTCGTGACTATTATGCGTCGAAACCATGTTCAGACAGTAAGGTTGTGGGGCTGGACAAGGTTGTCTTTCACGGCCGCAAGCTGACTCGCTCGAGTCACAGTTGAACAGTGCTGACTAAGCAGGAGGACTTGAGCCACCACCGCCTTTTGGGGAAACACATCTTATGACCTGCCAAGTATTAGCATTCGAAGCAAGCACAACGCTCCATCTTGCCCTCTTTGCTGGTAATAGCGCTCTATGACCATGGTACGTAACATATTTATTCGCTAGGGGGTCCATCTCCGCGGGCCATCTGGCTAAAATACAAGTAATTGTTCCTAATTGCTTTGTTGGGGACGGGATGAATGTTTAACTCTAGACCGGAATAGATCGACATGACTACATAGACCTATGGCGTGGATTTATAAGTCGTATTGTTAATAGTGCTGCGATCACGCCTGAGGAATATTTTTCTAGAAACTATCATCGATTAAGCCGAATCAAAGGTACCTGATATTGCGCCTCATGTGATCTTGCTTCTCGCTGACTCAGGAAAGCACGTTCCTTTCAGAAATTAAGCTGGAAATCAGTACCTAACCCAAGGTGAGTAAATCTAGATGGTGCTGATGGGCCGCTTTTCAATGCAGGTGGCGACCAACCATCCAATCTTTATTCATTTCAGGGACGTCGCGTCGGGCGCCATAAGAGCAGTTGCTGACCCTCCCATGCTGGTCCATTGCCGTGAAGTGAGAGATGTGGATAGTTCCTTACCGTGGCCATGGCAGCCAGTGGAATTGGATTGACAACGCAGGGCGGCGACGTACGTATATTACTCACTTGGTGGCGAGCTTACCAATCCTCGCACTGTCTTGACTTGTGATCAGGAGGAACTCCATTTGGAGTTATCGAAGAGGGCGGAATGAATCCTGTCCTCGATATCCTCTGCCGCACACTTGGACGTCCGCAATGCCACGTGGGTACTCGCCATTGTTCTCCGTATGGATCATCCAACGCTGTCCAGCTACGGGTTCCAAGAAGGGAGATTGCAATGACACGCGCGACACGTTGACGCGCATGCAGGTACGGTACAAGGTTAAGTTTGACAGATGCAGAGGGGCTAACCATAGCTGTCGACTCCCGTTGCCAAGGTCATTGGGGTGAACATGGTTCCGAATCGGACTCGACGCGGAAACTGGATTCGAAAAGGAAACACCATGTGACCAAACAGGACGATCTGGATTCCCAGAGGCCCTTACGAATCGGCGCTCGTGGTCCCTGCCCGGTATATGTGTCAGCCCTGCCTGCCCTGTCCATGACGGAACGGCACATCCCGTTTGGTATGGAATAAGGTTGTCATATCGTACATGCACCTGGTAGGACCAAATTATGCCCGAGCTACCTGCTTTCATTATTTCATCATGCCGCCTCCGCTCTCAGGGTTGGATCAACTGCACCTAACCCATTTGATGTATATTCCCTGGCCCTCCCCAGGCCTCCTGTCGCGTTAGCGTCTCCGGGCTGACGCATCATAGATATATGCCTCTACTGCTTCTTTGACCGAATATCCGGTCTATTTACTTAGAACCTTATGTTGTCTTTGTGGTTTGCTCCGGGTGTTCACACGGCGATAAGGAAGGCATTTTGGGTGGTAGTACAGGACAGAATTCGTGATGGCCGTTTCACCATGCTCGTATCTTGCCACCCATAGCGCCATTATTGTCTTTGTTAAATATAAACTTCCACGCTTATCTTTCATTTGATACTCCTGTGCCCTGAGGCATCAAACTTCGCTGACAGCGGCCTTGTGAGTCAACCTTGGTGCCTCTCTCACCTGACACGTTTGTCAGGAAACTCGCGTCCGGTTAGAAAGCCGGTCGGGAACCGGGTTGGTACGGGCCCTCCATCATGCGATTAGCATCCGAATTGATTGACAGTTCTTTATTCCACCCAGGTAGATTGTCCGCGGACTCTGAGGTAACTGACTGGTAGCTAAGGGCCCCCTTTCACGATTCTGTCTCACAACGCCCCCATCAGAAGCCATTCGTTTCATAGTCCGCGATTGCATATACTTAGGGCTGAGGCAAGGATACAGGAACGCACTCTTTTGTTTACCATCACTTGGGATGGCAGTCCCGTAGGAACGCGAACCTGGCACTGGGTGATTCGCGTGCAAGTTCGTAGGTCCAACTGGTATGTGTCCTCTATTTTGGTCGATTTTTGCTCTCATCTGCTATTGAATTGTCCGTTGTCTTGTGACGAGGCTGGCTCGGTACAGGTCTGGACTAGGGAAACCAGTTGGACCAGTCGGCTTGATTGTCCCGCCTTCCGAGCGAGCTCGTCAAGCGAAGTTGCCTGACAAAAAGTGGTATGTATTCCATATTCAAGTTCTATTTCGGTTGGTATCCGGTCTCACCTGTCATTGAGCTGTCCCTTGTCTTGGGATGAAGTTCAATCAGACCTGGACTTTGACAAGCGCACTCGTCGTGGACCAGTCGGCTTGATCTTATCGCTTCTTAGGTGGACCGGACATGTTTCGCCAAGCGAAGTGCCTTGATTCCATCAGATGATGGGCGTCGACGGATGGCCAAGTTTGGGTCATCGTTTGTACCGAGTGATTCCCTGCACATGGCACACATCCAACTTAAGCGGACAGAGCGGATGTGGGTGCGGAGAGCCGAAGCGAGGCATTTGTCTCCCGGTCTCAACAGGTTCGGATTAGTACCCTTTTACTCCCCCGCTGAAAGTTCTACATAGGCTGGGTTTGATAAGGTACGCACGGCGGTATGTTCCTTGTCCCTTCATTTTGGTGTGCCTTGTGATGTGTTAACTTGCGCTGCAGACAGTGAGGATACACTCCGTGGGTCAAGAGTAACCCTGTCGCGTTCATTCCGCGACGTCCTATACACGAACACTTGGTCAACTCACCTCGTACGCATATGCACACCCCTGTGCATCTCGTCTCTTACGGCTGTGCGAATGGTAATTCTGTCATTTCTGTTTCTACCGTTCTCGCTCAGTGTAATATAGGCTCTTTAAAACGTCACAACACCGAATCCATGCCGTCGCGCCGCCATACAAATCCAGGAAACCCCTCACAGAGTGGGTGATGTGCTCGACAGGAAGAGAATCTCAATTTGGGACCCTCAGTTACAACCATGCGAGTGGCTGCGTGGAGTCAGTGTGAAAGGTTTGCGCCGCACTAGTGAGGCACAGACTCTTCACACCGGCTGTTCAGCCTTCGTCGATCCAAAAAGTCGTGCGGATATCTCGCATACTGTCTCGTTTTCTTGGATATGGAACATGTTGCTCATGACATGGCTCACTTCCTGGAACAGCCTCTCGCTCTATGTACCTAGTGTCGCTCATCCTGAAGTGTCCGCCCTCCACGGCTGTATTGAGAGTCCAGACCGTGGCGACCCCCGATAAAATCTCTCGTCCGAAAAGCCAACACTGTCAGGCAACTGTGATGTGCCAGTATGAAAGAGGGAGAACACACGACTCTTGGATCGTTACACGATGGTGAAACCGTTCCTCTTGACAACCCATTTCTTCCACGTTGTTCCCACTCCAGCGTCGTGCTCGCCGTGTTCAAATGCTCCCTCTGCTTCTCCTTCTCTCGTCTCAGAATTATGAAGCCCGTCCTCTGACCGCGGATGGTTCATGTTGAACCACTCACCCACGCCTCTGCGTCTCGATTGCGTGGGCGGCTCCCCGACCACGTTCACCCTCCTATGTTCACCCTGTTCCTTACGTTTCGCCCCGTCACCCGTTTCGTTACAGGTGAGGGCGCTCGAATTGCGATTGGTCACATTCAAGTTGTTTCTGCACGTCGATCTGGTTTCGTTCTATAGCTCCAACGTCCTATCTGCTCGGGTTGCCCCCGTCATCCCGGCTTTCCGCTTCGTAGACGCTGGGAATTCGGTCTTACAACTATTGGTGAGGGTAGAGCGAGCCGGCTTACCGATCCTTGTATCCTGAGATGTCTTGAGTCGAGGACGCCCCTCGTAAAAGTATGCAGGGCCCTCGTGAACGACTCGGACATCCTCCCCCGTGCAGAAAAGGGTTTTTCGTACGTGGGTCGCCTGTCGAGGAAAGGAAGGGGAAACGAACAGGGACTGCGTACGAACAAAGACATACTCGGGTCGTCGTGTGCCCCATGGGGGTTCATGCATTGCACGTTGAGGACGAAGTCCGTCTTTCACAAGGCTATGGGGCCGTCTGACCCTTCAAGCTTGCTTGTGACGATGGCATGGGAATTCAAAAAGGGCATGTATCCAAGCAAGCACCTGCAGGGACATACGCAGATGGTATACATGTTATCATGCGAGCAGACTGGGTGTCGACCAGCCTGAGTGTAGAGTTGAAGTAATCAGCTCAGGGTCACTCGGCCCACTGGCAACCAATTGGCAGCTGATGGCACCAAATTCGGATTAGGATATTCATCAAGGATGGTTTGAGACATTGCACCAACAACTTAATAAGTAATCTAGGGGTTGCATGAAATGTTTATTTCTGAGTGTCTTGAAAATTGTCTTTTCTTGGTCACTTCATGAAGAGAGGACAAGTTGAGTCATGAGTCAACTGCCTGTCATTCTTGAGGTCATGATCATAATTGATTTCTCCCAAGGGGCATAATCAAGCCATCCAGCAGTATCACACATCCTGCCAACTCCATAGTGACTGGGCTTGTTTCTTGTCTAGCATTTATCAATCAGCCTATTCACATAGCCAGGACTAAGCCAAAGGACAAAAAATTTCAGAAATAGAGTTCAGGTAATTGTTCCAGATCTGAATACACACAAGTCATTGTATAGATTATCATCAACTACACTGCTTCAAACCAATCATCACTTCCCAGGTCCTCAAAGCCATTTTCAATCTAGCATCCAATCAATCAACAATTCAATATTGCGTATTAGCATCAAACTCACCCAGTACACCAAAATACCAGCAATCAAATCAGGGTATAGGTCAGGGATCACTACCTGGCCATCAAGACTCCTTGTGGTGCTTAACTGAACTATAGAGGATTGCTTATAGGAGGCCCCATCATAATCGTCGTTGAGCTTGACGAGAAGGAAGATCCAATCACGTCCATTGGTCAGAGCACCATGGAGAACCTTTTTCCTGAGACATTGGGAACGCGCGCTAGAAGCTAGGAGGATCTACTTACTGAAGAAGCTTTCCGCAAGCATACATCTCACATGCTGCCTGAGGAACCTGGTCCGAGGGATCGGAAAGCTTGGCTTCTATAACGAAGAAGCCAGATGGCATATGCGACCTGAGGACATGAAGTTGCGGTGCTCCCAGAAGAAAAGCTGGAGGAAGCAATGAACTTGGCAGTTGAGATAAGTCAAGGCAGACCCACCAGCGACGTGTTGACTTGCTACTATAGCAGTGTAGTCTACAAATCCCGAAAGGGTTGACAAACTCAACGGACTGATAGTAGTGGCTGGAACAACATGTTCCATGTTGAGAACCATGCGCTTATTTGGAGATAGCATTGCAGATGCGCGGAAGAAGAACGCGTCAATCCACGCACGAGCGCTTGCTTCGGTCTGGCGGAGTATGCAAGTAGTAGAAAGATTGACAGATCATTACATACCATCTTAGGAACGAGACTTTCCAATGAATGTAATTGACGATACAGGTTCGCGGAAGACCAAAGTTCGCTCCGTCCGAGGGAGGCAGTCGCCGCGATGCGTTCCTCGGAATTGGGCTTCAGATCAATAAAGCCAGTAGATGTAATTTTCAACTTGGCCAAGTGCTCCGCAGTCATACTGGAGAAGGTAAAAGACTGCAGGGAGTGAGTTAATGAAATGCCGTTTCGTAGCTCGGGTCATACTTGAAGCCCTTCCAGCTTCGACCCCAACAAAGAGAGTATCGTGTCGACCTGCTGCTCGAAACCTTCCGGAGGGCCTTCCTCCTCCTCAGACTCCTCATAGACAATGGATTTCTTCAGCTCAAGAAGAGAGTTGTAGGCGAGTTGCATTTCCAGCCCACTGAGACCGGAGAGTTTCCACTTCTTAGAGGACATGGTGTTGGATTACGCGAGAGAACGAGAGAGCGCACAATTAGGTAATATATATGCGTGATTATGTAGCAATGTAATATCCCCAAATCTCCGTCTCCCAGTCTCGAGGAACTCTTGGACATTGAACATGGACACAAGACGTACGGGCTCCGAGTACTGAGTCCTTCATTTCCATTTCGATTGCGTTTTCCTGCTGACCACGAGTTTGTACAGCCGCGGCGTACTTCGACTGGTAAATTCTCTTGAACCCGTGGTTATGTTTTGTTGACAACGTTATTGCAGCATCGTGACTTCGTGCCCATCAAGCCCGTTGAGCGATTAACGGTAGATGTAAGGGATAGCTGCGAGGAAGCAGCTTCGAGACTCGATAAGTCTCGTTTCTCTTCAGCATTGCGTTATATAGGCACTGTCATACCGGGAAGACAGATAGATGCTACAATATCCAGATATGCGGTATCAGTCACACCATCCAAGGGCTACGATTGGCCCAATCGATGCTCGTGAGGAACGGTCGTAAAGCGGAGACTCCCCTGCTTGGCTTAGACGACTTGCGGCCATGTATGGCATTCAGCAATCTCCGTCGCATAGAGCTCAATACCGAATGGAATGTTGGCCTGACCGACAGCGATCTGCCAAGACTGGTACCAGCGTGGCCAAACCTGGAGCACCTCTTGATAAATGAGTATTTTGGTTGGAACACGCGAGGCGGAATCACTCCGGACGGACTTGTACAACTTTTGCAGACATGTCGTTCGCTTCGCGCGATCGCCATCGCTATCGACACTCGAGGTTATACTGAAGTTCCTCCTACAAGTCGAGCGTTGACGAGCCTCGGATTGACGTCACCTGCTGCATTCCATATCAATGTCCTCGACTCAATTATTGAAGCAGATTCCGTGCCTGCAATTGCCGCTTGCCTTGTTACTAGTATCGTGCCTTGCCCCAACAACTTTTAGTTGGATGCTTGGAATAGTTGGGTCATGGCAGAACCCCCAAATATGAAGGTATACATCGGCCGTTGGCACTGCGGATGTATCTAGACGGGTCAATGACACACTCAACCAGCGTTGCTGAGTCACTTTTTGGGTGTAGGTTTTCATTCAAAGTTGAGTACGCCACTGATGCTTGTATATAAGTCCAAGTCATCATACTTGTATGTCCGAGTCCTTGTATTTCTGCGAAAACGACTTCTACGCATGTCAGAGTAGGTGGACGCCGCTCGCCCAGCAGTTTTTGAGAGAAAGTTTGGTGGCAACCCTTGCGCATCGACAGAATCCCACACATCAAGTTCATGAGAGCAGAGGCAGTAGTAGCGTAGAAAGTAGGTACACCTCGCACACGTGACTCGGGCCATAATTGACGTCATAGGTAATCGTCGAGTTAGGAGTACAAAAACCTGCAATGGCACGCTGCCTCGTTCCACCGACCTATCTCCCGTCATATATCATCCTCGTCCAGAATATCCATCAACATGTACCGCCAACTTGCATCGCGTTCTACACGTCCCACAGTATACCATGGCGCTTTCCGTGCCCCCATTGTAAGCTAGGATCAGAACTGAGTGGAGCTGAGCAATGTGTCTGACGTGTGCCCATACAGACATCTAGAAAGACGTCACAAGGCCAGTCGGGCGCCGGTCGGACCTCACCTTCTGCACCAGGTGGTAGTAATACCCTGATCATCCTCTCTGCCCTGGGTGCGCTCGGAGGACTCTACTATTACTACACCCGCGGGCAGCCCGCCGTCGATCGCGAAACTGCGAGACGGGTGGAAGAGGAGGCGGAGAGAAAGGTGAGGGAGATTGGAGAGGGGGGAAAGAGCAAGGTGGAGAGCGTCGCGAAACAGGGTCAGCGAGAGTACGAACAGGCTAAGGTGAGATAGACGGACGTTTTGTCGCAATGCCAATACTCACAAGCAGAGCACTAGGCTGCCGTGCAAGATGCTGCTGCAGCAACACGCGGTCGGGCTACAGAGGCCCGCACAAATCTGACGGAACGTGCACGACAGAGTGCACACGAAGCGCATGCCAAGTTTGATGAGTTGAGGAACACTACGGAACGCAAGATTGGCGACGTTCGTGACCGCTCAGAGAAAAAAATTGAGGAGGGTAAGGAAGAAGTTGCACGTCAAGCGCGCAATGCGGAGAACAAGACCCGTAGTTGGTTTGGATGGGGTAGTTCAAAGTGAAGTTGTAGACGGGGCGGGACTTTGGCAGACCAGCATCGCTGTCCTGTCAAAGGTCGATATCGATGAATCAAGTTGTAAACTAGTTCAATCACGGTTGAATCTTATCCATACATCCATGCCATCCTATCTCTCGCTACTATACCTCTCAGACTACTGGTCGCGTTCTTGACCGTTAATTGCCGAAGCCACCAGTCATCCTCTATGCTCACTGGTCGGGGGAGGTCTCGTCTTCATCGCGTTGTCGCTGTGTAGTCGTCGCGTCGTCGCAGGGTGGGACTCGGAGGGCGAGGGCATGTCGGCATCGTCATCAGGGAGAGGGCAATGGAGATGGCGAGGGTGGTGGCGCGTCGTCGTCTTTCGGCGTCGTCATCAGGGCGAGGGCATATCGTCGTCGTCGTCAAGAGGGCAAAGGCGAGGGCATGTCGTTGTCGTTGTCGTCGAGAGGGCAAGGGCGAGGGCGAGGGCGAGGGCGCGTCGTCGTCAAGGAGAGGGTGAGAGCGAGGGCGGGGGTGATGGCGAGGACATGTCGTCATTGGAGATAGGGCGAGGGCGAGGATGATGGCGAGAGCACGTCGTCGGAGAGAGGGTGAATGAGGGCGCGTCACAACGACAACGCGCACGTGTTGGGAGCATAGGGATGCGTCAAGGACGCTAATGATGTGCTGAAGAAGCTGCAAAACGAGTTAGAACACGTCCCCAAATGTTCAGAATAAAAGGATGAGGAATACTCACCTAGTAGGAGGGCTCGAGATGAGCCAGACAAGCCGGGCGGCGAAACGACCATGCTAGGCGGTGTCCACGATATCAGGGAACGTCCTAGAAGCGTTAGAAACGAGCGCATCGACAGAACAGATGCGCTGGATCGAGACAACGGCCTGGGAGGCCATTTGAACCTTTCAAAGGACCTGAGAGGCATCAAAGTCGATTCGGACAGCCGAAAGGTTTTCGACGGCGCCGATTACGATAGGATAAGCCGTGGGCACAAGGAGAGCCGGCGCGCCATCGAAACGGACACGCAATGTCAAGAAAATGGGCCAAGAGGCCATCTGGGCGAGAAGGTGGAACGAGACATATCGAGAGCCATCGAGCGCGATTGGAGGCGCCAAAACGTTGTCGAAGGCGATGAATACGATCCAACTGGCCGAGGCTGCGTTACGCCGGAAAAATTAGCAACCAAAACCCCCGTTATGCGTTACTTTTAGCAACGCAACCACCCCAGCGTTACGCGTTACGGTTGCCTCCATACAGACGCGTAACAGTACACACAAGTCACTGTATAGAGCATCATCAACTACACTCTTCAAACCAATCATCACTTCCCAGGTCTTCAAAGCCATTTTCAATCTAGCATCCAATCAGTCAACAATTCAATATTGCATATTAGCATCAAACTCACCCAATACACCAATATACCAGCAATCAAATCAGGCAATAGCGCGGGGATCACTACCTGGCCATCAACACTCCAGTGGGTGCCCAACTGAACCATAGTGGATTGCTTAAAGGAGGCCCCATCATAATCGTCGTTGAGCTTGACGAGAAGGAAGATCCAATCACGTCCATTGGTCAGAGCACCACGGAGAACCTTTTTCCTGAGATATTGTGGCACATTGTGAATGTGCGCTAGAAGCTAGGAGGATCTACTTACTGAAGAAGCTTTCCGCATGCATACATCTCACATACTGCCTGAGGAACCTGGTCTGAGGGATCGTAAAGCTTGGCTTCTATAACGAAGAAGCCAGATAGCGTATGCGACCTGAGGGTATGAAATTGCGGTGATGCCAGAAGAACATCTGGAGGAAACAATGAGCTTGGCGGTTGAGATAAGTCAAGGCAGACTTACTAGCGGCGTGTTGACTTGCTACTATAACAGTGTAGTCTACAAATCCCGAAGGGGTTGACAAACTCGACGGGCTGATAGTAGTGGCTGGAACAACATGTTCCATGTTGAGAACCATGCGCTTATTTGGAGATAGCATTGCAGATGCGCGGAAGAAGAACGCGTCAATCCACACACGAGCGCTTGCTTCGGTCTGGTGGAGTATGCGAGTAGCAGAAAGATTGATAGATCATTACATACCTTCCTAGGAACGAGACTTTCCAACAAATGTAATTGACGATACAGGTTCGCGGAAGACCAAAGTTCGCTCTGTCCGAGGGAGGCAGTCGCCGCGATGCGTTCCTCGGAATTGGGCTTCAGACGAATAGAGCCGGTAGATGTAATTTTCAACTCGTCCAACTGCTCCACAGTCATACTGGAGAAGGTAAAAGACTGCAGGGAATGAGTTAATGGAATGCCGTTTCGTAGCTCAGGTCATACCCGAGGCCCTTCCAGCTTCGACCCCAACAAAGAGAGCATCGTGTCGACCTGCTGCTCGAAACCTTCCGGAGGGCCTTCCTCCTCAGCCTCCTCATAGACAATGGATTTCTTCAGCTTAAGAAGAGAGTTGTAGGCGAGTTGCAATTCCAGCCCACTGAGACCGGAGAGTTTACGCTTCTTAGAGGACATGGTGTTGGATTACGCGAGAGAACGAGAGAGCGCACAGTCAGGTAATATATATGCGTGAATATGTAATAATGTAATATCGGGGAAGCCTCTTGACCAACAATCCTTCATAGCCCTTTCGAACCCTCTCACCATCGAGCCACTTTTCCCGAATCTCCGTAATCTGCGTTGTGAGTTTACGATTAAACCCAAAGATCTGTTGCACCTTCCCCTCCCGTCCCTGAAGGCCTGATCTCGCTTGATATTGATTTCGAACGTCCACACTTATTCCAAAATTCCCTTGAGTTATTCCCCGATTTCTCCCCGAGTATTAGACGCCTGTTCCTCTATATGGCTCAGCCAGATATCGCGTTCAGGAATTCTTTCTTCAATTATATCTGTGGCTGTGGTAAAACCTCCAGATCGTAATCTGTCCTCTGATCACCTTGGACATGAATCCGTTTCTGCATCTGTCTCGCGTCCCTGCGCTGACCAAGCTCAGCTTCAGGCTGGACACTACATTGCCAGCTTTCGACTCACTCCTACTCTTTCTCCACTTTGCATGACATGACGATACGATCTGGATCACTGGGAACCATTTCGCCGTTACTCTCGCAGATTTGGCTGCCTGTACAGACGTTATTGCTTTTGCTGCCAGTCGTCCTTCCAAGCAAGACCTCTGTTCCTTCATGTACAATATCCAGATATGCGGTATCAGTCACACCATCCAAGGGCTACGATTGGCTCAATTGATGCTCGTGAGGAATGGTCGTAAACCGGAGGCTCCCCTGCTTGGCTTAGACGACTTGCGGTCATGCATGGCATTTAGCAATATCCGTCTCAATATCGAATGGAGTGTTGGCCTGACCGACAGCAATCTACTAAAACTGGCATCGGCGTAGCCAAACCTGGAGCACCTCTTGGTAGATGTGTATTTGGGTCGGAACACGCGAGGCGGGATCACTCCGGACGAACTTGTACAGCTTTTGCAGACATGTTGTTCGCTTCGCGCCATCGCCATCGTCATCGACACTCGAGGTTATACTGAAATTCCTCCTACAAGTCCAGCGTTGGTGAGCATCGGATTGACGTCGCCTGCCACATTCCGTATCAACGTCCTCGACCCGATTATTGAAGCAGATTCCATGCCTTCAATCGCCACTTGCCTTGCCCCAACAAGTTTTGGTTGAACGCTTGGAATAGTTGGGTCATGACAGAACCCCTAAATATGAAGGTATACATCGGCCGTTGGCAGGATTAGTATCTCTAGACGGGTGAATGACTCACTCAACCAGCGTTGTTGAGTCACTTTTTGGGTGTAGGGGTTCATTCTGAGTACGCCACTGGTGCTCGTATATATGTCATCACACTTGTATGTCCCTGTCTTTCTGCGAAAACGACTTCTACGCATGTCAGAGTAGGTGGGCGCCGCTCGCCCAGCGGTTTTTTTGAGAGGAAGTTTGGTGGCAATCCTTGCGCATCGACAGAATCCCACACATTAAGTTCGTGAGCGTAGAGGCAGCAGCGTAGAAAGTAGGTACAACTCGCACACGTGACTCAGGCCATAATTGACGTCATAGGTATTCATCGAGTTAGGAGTACAAAAGCCTGCTGCCTCGTTCCACCAACCTATCTCCCATTATATATCATCCTCGTCCAGAATATCCATCAACATGCACCGCCAACTCGCATCGCGTTCTACACGTCCCAAAGTATACCATGGCGCTTTCCGTGCCCCCATTGTAAGCTAGGATCAGAACTGAGTGGAGCTGAGCAATGTGTCTGACGTGCGCCCATACAGACATCTAGAAAGATGGCGACGACACCGCCGCCGACGTCACAAGGCCAGTCGGGCGCCAGTCGGACCTCATCTTCTGCACCAGGTGGCAGTAATACCCTGATCATCCTCTCTGCCCTGGGTGCGCTCGGAGGACTCTACTATTACTACACCCGCGGGCAGCCCGCCGTCGATCGCGAAACTGCGAGACGGGTGGAAGAGGAGGCGGAAAGAAAGGTGAAGGAGATTGGAGAGGGGGGAAAGAACAAGGTGGAGAGCGTTGCGAAACAGGGTCAGCGAGAGTACGAACAGGCCAAGGTGGGACGGACGTTTTGTCGCAATGCCGGTACTCACAAGTGGAGCACTAGGCTGCCGCGCAAGGTGCTGCTGCAATAACACGCGGTTGGGCTACAGAGGCCCGCACAGATCTGACGGAACATGCACGGCAGAGTGCACACGAAGCGCATGCCAAGTTTGATGAGTTGAGGAACACTACGGAACGCAAGATTGGCGACGTTCGTGACCGCTCAGAGAAAAAAATGGAGGAGGGTAAGGAAGGAGTTGCACGTCAAGCGCGCAATGCGGAGAACAAGACCCGTAGTTGGTTTGGATGGGGTAGTTCAAAGTGAAGTTGTAGACGGAGCGGGACTTTGGCAGACCAGCATCGCTGTCCTGTCAAGGATCGATATCGATGAATCAAGTTGTAAACTAGTTGAATCACGGTTGAATCTTATCCATACAACCATGCCATCCTATCTCTGGCGCCTATACCTCTCAGACTACTGATCGCATTCTTGACCGTTAATTGCCGAAGCCACCAGTCACCCTCTATGCTCGCGACATTGACAATCAAGAACATTTTGAGAGAAGTGACACGCGTGGTCGTCTTGGGGCGAATACGAGCAGTGTGATGGGCTTCCTTCTCAAGGACGAGAAAGTATTACTTGACGAGGCGAGGTTCGCCTGATCCTATCAATTCAGGAGGCCATAAAGTGACTGACGATAAGTACACACGTGATTATCCGCGCATGATGTTCTCTGCTCCGCAATTGAAGGCCGTGGTCTCAGATTCGAGATTGCTGGGCCAGTACACTATGTATGCGATCAGAGCGAGTGACATATATACAAAGGAACTCACCGCAAGTTCGCCACTATAAGAAAAACATTAACTAGCGAAATTGTTTCCTTGAGGACGGCGTGGGGATGTTCGAGTATCGAAGCCATACTACCGTCTTGTCAGAGCCGCTCGAGTTGAGCTCGTCTTCATACACTTGTTTTCTCTCCAGTATTTGGGTTCCTGGAGAAAAGGCGAATGTCATGAACACGCAAGATGTGCTGGGCGATCCCAAGCAGCCCACGGATAAGAACACAGGCGCACTGGTAGGGTCCGAAAGTCATTACCTCTGCGAGAACTTCTCTGCCTTTAAAAATGTTCAACATGCGACCGCCTTTAGGACAGACGGAATTCGGGTTCTGAGGGCCCTGGTGCGCAGAGAATTCGTGTCACTTTTCCAACCAAAGACGGCATGCCTGTAGTGAGCAAGTGATACGCAGCGCGTTATGTAGTAGTGTGAAGAGGGTGTGCAAGCTAGGAAACATACCTCGCGGGATGGTAAATGACTGGCAAACGTGGGAATGGTGAGTGTTTGTCTGGAACACGAACGAGGAATCCTCACCTTTGTAGCCGATTTCTCGCGAGACTCGACTCGCCGCCGCCACCTTTCGGGACCTTGTGACTCGGGACGAGGCTAGGGGGTGGTGACCTCTCCGAACGTTTGAACTTCCAACTGGCCAAATATTTCGTCAACCGTTGCACAGGTTTGCTTGATCCTTGGTGGTGCGTACATCGAGCCTCCATAAGCAATTCGCCAATATGGTTGACGTATTTCTCGGCACCGGTGCTCGCCCCATTGATCCGATGTTCAACGCCTCCGTCGGTTCACATCTGCCAGAATATGCATCACGCGCTTGAAATACAAGAAATTCTTTTGAACATCTTTGATCACCGCCGTCTGCTTGATTATTGGAAGAGTCCAGGTCCTGATCTAGTCGCTCTGGCCAGAACGTGTCGTGCATTCAAAGAACCTGCGCTGGATGTTCTATGGAAAGAGCTGAATAGCTTATCCCCTATTGCGCAATATATTCCAGCAGCATCTCACCCTGTATCCCCAGACGTGGTGAGATTGTCACGCGCACTCGTCGTGCTTCGTTTACTGAATCCACCTTTCTTCTGTCATTCTAGTATTCGTTTAGTAGACTACTTACCCGGTCCGAGTGGCATATCCTTCAGAGTTACACACGTCGCATTCGTTCTGTACGGAGCATTGCGCAGGGACTTCACCAGTCATCCCTCGAAATCCTCTCGAACCCTCCTATCACCAGGCCACTCTTCCCTAATCTCCGTTATCTGCGTTGCGAATATAAACCTGGTGCTATGAATTTGTTGCATTTTCTCCTCCCTTCCTTAATTTCCCTCAACCTTACTATCAATCAGAATTCACATACGTTCCAAGATTCATTCAAGTCATTTGCAGAGTTCTCCCCAAACCTCAGAACACTCTGCATCAACATGGCCCGGTTGATGTCGCGTTCAGCAACTTTCTCTCCCGATGTATTTGCCAATGGCAGAATCTCCAGACTGTGACATGTCCCCTGGTTGTCTTCACCGCAGATGCGCTGATGCATCTGTCTCACATGCCTGCGTTGACTGGGTTGTACTTCACGCTACCCGTCATTTTGCCAGCTTCCAACACACTCCTTTGTTTTTCCAATTTGACGGACATGAAATTACGATCAGGAATGCCACGACAAGCAATACAATTACTCTCTCAGATTCGACTGCCTACTATCAGGAGTTTTATCACCTTCATAGGCAACTTTCCCTCCAAGCCAGAATTCCATTCCTTCTTGGCTGGTGTTCAGACGTCTGGGGCTGGCAACGTCATCGAGGCACTACGCTTGAGGCAGCTTCTTCTTCCTTGGAACAATGCTCTTCGCCCAGAGGCTGTCTCACTTCGCTTGGATGACTTGCGGACATGTGTGAGATTCAGAAATCTCCGTATTTTCCACCTCAAGATCCGATGGAATGTGGACCTAGCAGACAACGACTTGTTAACGTTGTCATCAGCATGGCCGCACCTGGAAGAGTTCATCATAAACGATACGCTGGGCTGGAACACGCGAAGCGGGATAACGCCAGATGGATTGCTGCAACTTTTGAAGATATGTCGGTCGCTTCGTTGCATTGCTCTCGCCATGGACGCGCGAGGATACACTGAAGTCCCTCGATCGCCGGAGAACCTCAGAGTGGTGTTATCAGATCGGTTCATTATCGACGTCCTTGACTCGACTATCGAAGCAGAATCTGTGCCAGCCCTCTCCGCTTTCTTCGCAAATGTCGCTCGTGCCAAGTTTGGTTCCAGTGCATGGTGTGGTATGCAGATGGTAAAACCTCCAGGTTGGGAGGTACACCAGGAGCGTTGGAATGAAGTATTTAGACAGGCCAACAAGATCATCAGTCAGCGTTCTTGAAACTTTTTTTGGGTATGTATCCACCTTTCAGAGAAGTGACATGCAATTCATTACATGAACAGGGCATCGACGGTCGGAGTGAGATCACAAGACACCCTCATGTTTACACACATTGTTGCGTTATCGGGATTGATGAAAATGCAGAAATTACCTTTGATCATGATGAGTGGGAGTGACTTGCATCCAGTTCAGTTTGTTGGGTAGCGCCCTTTCTCCTCCTTTGACAACGTCGTCCTTTATTTCATAACACAATGTTCCAAGTTCTCTGGTCACCTAGGATCGGGTATTACTTACCCCATTCTTATCCCCTTCGCATGATAATCGCCACTTTCAGGACGTCGCGAATGACTACTGGATCTCTTTCCTCGTACCCTCTTTTATGACCCGGACCGTAAGCAGTCTCTGTTCCGACCCTAAATCCGAATCGTTTCTCCTAGGTGAGTCGCCCTCCGGGTTCGTGCTTCTGAGATATGACAATGGATGTGACTCCACAAGAAGAGATGAAGAGAATGTTATAAGTGGTAGAGTGGGAGAATAGGTGCGGGCAAGGGTAAGGTCACAAAACAGGCGCAGTTCGCAGTTGTTCGTGCTGTCCAGTTCGATGAGAATGCATGAAAATCTTCTCTGCGTTCGTCAGTTTGCTTAATGGAAAGTGGATTCCAAGTTGTAGGGCCGATTTAGTGGGATTGACCAACGTATCCAATGGTGTACATGTATAGCGAAGGAAATACATAGAAGATGAAAGCCGGAAGAAATCAGACGCCTTTGAGACCGATTGAAGTCCAATCCTCGCTTACACTGTTACAGGCAAAGTTTATTTGTGTGCCATGATCAAAACATTCTCACCCTCATTCCGAGCTCAACGTCAACGGCTGTTCGTTTGCATCTGCCAGGGAATGCATCATGCGCTTGAAATTAAAGAAATTCTATTCAACATCTTTGGTCACTATGATCGTTATGCAAATCTAGCAGCTCTAGCTAGAACCTTGTCAGTGCTATATACTCATCGCGAGTTGCGTCTCGAACCTCGAGTGTCTCTGTAAGGCCCAAATCTGACTGGTCAAGGGTCACTAGCAGAACAAAGTTTGAAACTGAACTCACGAACCATGTTAGGCTGGATCTCTAAGCCGTTACCACACCCGGACGACGGAGCCTTAGATGTCCTTGCGTAATTGGCACATTGAGCTCGGGTCGACCAAGGTGTTAGCATGCATGTTCTTGATCATGGATGTACCAGGAGGGTAGTGTTTGTTTGTGTTATATTGGTGTTATACGAAGTTACTTTAGTAACTTTACTCTCCGAATTCAACGCAACATTCAGACCCGTTCGATTCACATCCGGAGGATGCATCACGCGCTTGAGATAGAAGAAATTCTGTTCAACATCTTTGGTCACTATGATCACCCTGGCGATCTGGCAGCTCTGGCTAGAACGTGTCGCTCATTCAAAGATCCAGCGCTGGACGTACTTTGGGAAGATTTGGACGACCTCTACCCTCTTGTGAGATGTCTTCCAGGGGTATTTCATGAACTAGAGGACTCAGGAGACTCGGTGAGACAGACGCAAGTACTTGTCCCACTTTGTCTGACGCTCGCTCTACCATAGTATTCGTTGAGCAGACCCCTTACACAGACCGAATGGGATATCCTCCAAAGTTATACACATCGCACACGATTCATAATGGACTTGGGAGGGATACTCGATGAGACGGCCTTCAGAACTCTCTCGAATCCCACCACCAATGGGTTACTCTTTCCAAATGTCCGCCACCTGTATTGCGAGTATAGACCTGCCGGACACGCGTTGCACCTTCCTTTCCCTTCTCTGGTTTCCCTCGATGCTATCATCCTAGACCCAGGTCGGGTAGAGGCAGAGATTTCTCTCAGGTTACTTCCTGAGCTTTCTCCAAACCTCAGAAACATTACGTTTGGAACATACTGCAGCTATGGTTTTGTTCCTGTCGCATTCAGCAAAGTGGTCTCTAATTGTATCTGCCGGTGGCAAAATATTCAGACCGTGTTTTGTCTTCCGATTGCGTTAGATCTGGATACCCTTGTACACCTCTCTCGTATGCCTGCATTGACTCAGCTCGACTTCGCACTGGACACTCCATTACCACATTCCGACTCACTGCTTCTTTTCTCCAACGTACATTATTTCGTGTTACGATCAAAACGCTGGACCCCAGTTTCGCGACTACTCCCCCAGATCCGATTGCCTGCTATCACGAATTTTGGGGTGTTCGTTCATAGCTGCCCATCCAGGCGAGAATTTTTCTCCTTCTTGACCAGTGTTCAGACACACATTCCTGCTCGCTCCCTTGGGATTCTGTGGATAACTCAAGAGTTTTCCTCCCCACCTGACGTTGGTCGTTCGGATGCACCCCTACTTGGCTTGGACGACTTGCGGCCATGCATGGCGTTCCACAATCTCCATCGCATAAAGGTCAAGATCAA
>JBBPMO010000243.1:0-34634 GCA_038090315.1 Xanthoconium stramineum | reverse complement strand
ATGAGAGTAGAAAAATCGGACGCGTGGCTGGTGGTAATCAAGGTGGTTGTGTGGTTCACCATGTTCCAGAGTTCGCCCCGGCCAGCCTCTTGTGTGCCAGTTGCAACGCCGGTGGCTTTGGCACCCATAATTTCCACCATGCCAAAGCCGGGCAATACATTATCCTCAGGTACCCCAATGAACCACATAGCTTGGTTCCGACAAAAAGGATGAGAAGAGCTGAGCGAGTTGGTCTTGGAATGGCCTTTGGTGTGATTGTGGATTGTCACAGTAGCAGATGTCCCGGAGGAAGCGCGGAGAACTATAGTGATTTTGTCTCCGGCAGAGATGGGGATGTCTGGCATAACAGCTTGACCGCCAGGATCTAACAGATACCAAGCTATACAAAAGTGAGATTGGCCACGCATGTCTAGTTTAGTGTCTTCTTACCACTCCAAAGCTGCCCGTATTCTTCATAGTAACCAAAGGAAACCGCGGCCATAAGGAGAGTCTCGCACGCGAGGTCACCCATTGCGACCCCAACACCGGCAAAGGAATGATCTAGAGCAAAGAAAGAAGGGGCGTGGAAAGTGGCAGATATGGAATCATAATTTCCCTGGCCAGAGAAAACGGGATGAGATACAACAAAATACCATTCATGAGATTGGTGACAAACGTTGTCCGCTTTGAGAGTAGAGCTGGCGAAAATGTCAAACTCAGGCCTGACTCCATTGAACTGCTCGACACGGTTAATGAGCCAAGACTTGCATTGCTCGCAATGGCATTGGTGACCCACCAGAAATGCGGAAGCGAACAAAAAACTGGAGACGAGGGCAGGATTGAAGCGCATAGTGTGAGAGTACTTTTTAGTCAGTGAAGATAGAACCAGCACGGGAGGGCCACAGCTTTATAAAAGAGTCACCAGGAGTGGGCTGCTGACCAGTGGTGGCATTTGAATACTAATCATGTCAGCTCGGGTGGCGTCGTTAGCATTTGACGTTTCAGAATGACTGAAATGTCATCAAACACCCGAATCGTGGAGCCAAAGGAAAATAAAAACTTGAGGTCGACCGTCCGATGTCGGCTTTCGGTTTGATCCATCCTGCTGGAAAGCGCTGGGTGATCAGAACTGGGTTGAACGTTGAGTCAGGTTGAGCACGTACTATGTACTACCATCAACTTGGCCAGGTTCAAGGCAAGGTTACGTCAACGCAACCGACATGCGGTGCATCACAGCGCATCGCCTGCAACCAATCGAAGGTATGTAACAGGACAACGAATGACAGCAAGAGCGTCATAATTTAATATTTATCCATCCTCGCTCATGCGATCCCTGGAATGCAAGAGTGACTGACGACGCATGTAGCGGACTGGCATACCTAGCAAGTAGAAGGAGAGAGGAAGGGTACTAGTACAGGGCTGGGCATCATATGCAGGGCAGCCTTGGCAAGGGAGGGCGCATGACTGAGCGTCAGGTGCGCAGCGGACTCAACCTGAGCGCATCAGGGAGGGGAGGAAGGAGGGCACGTGGCCAGGTATCAGGCGCATGACAGTCTGCCATGACTGAAGGTCATAGGACATGGCCTCAACCCAAAAGCAGCAGCGCCGAAACGGGGAGGGAAGACGTCCAAACTTTGATGATGACAACTGGTACCTTCATCTACTATACAGCAAGTTCACCTTCTCAATCTTGTGGACAGACATGACTGATATCGGTTCGAGATGTTCCTCGTATCTCGAAATTCTGAATGCCTGTTGCAGATTTAGATTAGTTCAAAAAGGATTGAAAGACGATCGACGCGGCTCGACGAAAACTACCAAGCGAACGGACGGGTCAGGTATTTTATAACCAGTCGTGTGGCCCACTACTGGATTGATCCAGTAATGTTAGCCTCGTAGTCGAGTCTGAGTCTCATCCACTAGGTGCGGCTGACTTCAACATTGTAATCATTGGCGGCTGAAACCCATCGTTGGTCTAGAATTTGAAGGACGTTACTTTTCGCCCTCGGGTTATCCGCTTGTTCTTTGGGCTTATCGATAACCCCCCCAGTCTTTTGTCATCATGGCTGCCATCATTGTCAGTTCCCCTGGGACTCAAACTAACAAGACCTTCGACAAGATATCCAAGCTTGATGGTACTACTCTCCTTGTGGATGACAACATATCCAAGCCGAAGCTGCTGCCGCAATTGGTAAGTGGAACCATTCCAGCGAATTATTGTAACTTTTAATGGGCCGCTTTCCAGAATGCAGTTCAATCATTCTCTCTCTCTGACGCGTGCTGGAATAGCTACGCGCGACAGGAGAAGAAAACCTTTTTCAAGGTCAAGTCAGCGAAGAATAACATTACCAGGTTATTCAAGTCGTTCCGTCGCGTCTCTGAGGTTGTTACGTGCATCAACCATTTCGCCATCTCCAACGTCGAACAGGTCGCGCCGGGTCGGTATTCATCCTCCTCAACCCCCTCGTCTATCGCTCAGCATGAGGAGCGTCAAGTCCATGCAGCTACCGCGCACGACTTCATTGCTACTCGTAACGCTGGTTTGAAGGCAATCGTCTCTCCCGCCGCTTACGATGAGAACACACTCGATGAGCATACCCAAGATATAATCTCCTCCGTTTGCAGCCTAGTCAATGCTCCGTCCCCGCCACCAACTGGCCAGCTTTTCGCAAAGTCGGAATTTCAAGTTAACCAACTTGCCTCTGCGTTTCTTCTCCGTAGACTGCATACAATCGAGGAGGAAGACGGGAATGCCGAGGCCGCCGGAGTAGCAAATATGGGACACAAAGCGCTGGCCATCTCTGACTCGTTTATCTCCCGGTCAAACGATACCTCTGGGGTCACGACTTACATATCCAGCGACACAATCTCCGATTACACTACGACGCATGTGGTCAACTCAGAGACCGATGCGCCGTCTGTCGATACTTCTTTTGCAACGAGCATCTATGCAGAGGACAGTTACCAGCTCTCGCCAGGCGTGCTTCGTGTACTTCGTAGGGTACCAAAGTATGAAGATCTGAGGACGGTGAGTCGCTTGAAATAATCCATACCACGCGTTCTCTAACCCTGTTGATCCAGAACTTGCAGGTCATCGCAAACGATGACTCTGCCTGCTCTGACTTGTCCTGTAGATCATCCAATCGTGATTCCCTATGTGGGGAAGCTTCTAGCACCAGTGCAGCGCCACTGCGTAGACTTATGGAGTGCAATGATCTGAGGGTAAGCTGATTACATTTTGCCTTTCAGCGATTGTCGCTGACTGTATGCTTAGAAATCGTTTTTGTCATTTGAACCCAGTATGTGCCGTTTGGACAAGTATAAGAAACTTCACTCATAACAGTGTCTCACTGACAGTTCATCTCAAGATCGTAGGACATGGTTGGAAGGAAGAGGATAGGATTTGGTAGGCGAGAACTGAGACGAGCGGGAAGCGACGATGTAGAGAGTAAGGAAATAAAGCTCTAGTATTTTGGCTCGATGAACCAATTTTGAGTACAGAACACAACAAACGAGGCTCGAGCGCCAACAACATCACATGTGGTATGGCGAGAGCTCGTAATCTACGAGACCAGGGATCCGGGAATCAAATGGTCGTGCACGCGCCTGACGCACCACGACTAACAAAAGTTCAGTTCCTCTGCTGCGTTGCAAACTCTTTCACTTTGACGCAAGCGTCCTCAAGAGCATTCGCGAGCGCATCAAAGTCGGAGATCTGTCAAATACGATGAATGATTGCGATCGAGAAATAGGGGGTTCTGTTGCTAACCTCGTTGCAGATCTGTGGGCTACACCTAACCCACCACCTCTCGTTGTGTCTAAATGTTACCGCAAAGGTTCGCCATTGTAGCATCAAGGTATCGATCAAGATCCCGCAAATCTTATCGGACGACTCGATTTCGCCGGGGATAGGCAGTTCCACGTTGACCTGTATTAGTTCATTGAATGAGCGCTACAGATGAGTTGTTGTTCACGGACCATGTTCAGTGTCAATTCGCCATCTGGGTCCATGACGCGGGTACCGAGGCGTTCCGCCAGGTGTTTGCCTCCTGCAAGGGCGAGCGTGTGGATATACTCGTTGATCTTGTGTTCTCCGCCCAGCCATTCTCTGAAATCGAGTGCTGCGCAAGCGTCAGGAATAGTATTCGCGGGATGGTCGACGTGTGTACTGACCCGCACCAATACTCAACAGCGGGACATAATCAATTGTGCCATTCCCTGCACTGGTTTAGCGATGAAGGGAGAGTAGTTGAAATGGAGTAACGCACAAATAAAGAGTTTGGCAAATTCCTGAGGTCCTCGGTAATCACCGTCACGCGGGGATTTATAGGTGATCGGCGTGGGGAAGCCAGCCTTGATAAGATGATGGTTTCTGATTTCCTTAGACTAAGCCATCAAGAAGCAAGGAAACTTGATCGAACCTCCTCGGGACATAAAGAACGGCACTTCCCCTCTTCGAGAAGAGCCATTTGTGGCAATCCTTTGGAAACGGAGGCATCGTCACCATGTGTAATTCACAAAGAAATATTAGAGGCGTACGGAAACCCAGAAGTCAGGCCGTGCTTCAGACAGGTTGATGTCCAGCTCTTGACCTATCGAGTGTGCACCATCCACGATACTTAAAACTCCGGCCGCTCGGCAAATCGCCACCATCTCTTTCCAGGGAAGTAAGACCCCTGGGTTAGAGGAGATTGAATCAATGATCGCGATGATCCTCCGTTTCCCTGTTGTGTCACCGTGTTGTGTCAGCTGCTTAATGTGCCTTTCAAAGTCTCGAACAATGTCTGCATGTTTCGCCGGGAATCGAAGATTAAATGTCGACAAGGTGGGGTGAGGTGGAGTGTCTGCGATGTATTTGAGCATTTGAGACACGGCGCAATATGTTGTTGTCGCTGAGTAGAAATATGAGGCCAAAAACCACGGTGCAAGTCGGTGATCGTGATCGCACCTTGGACTAAGATGTCTTCCTCGTTGAAGTTGAAGTTGTGCAGGATGGTCGCGAGGCCATGCGAGGTGTTGTTCACGATGACGCACTCATCAGTTTGAGCTCCAATAAGCTTAGCAACGCGTCCCCTGACAGAGTTCAGGTATTTGGAGCAGGTGTACCACATGAACCTGTCCGGATTGGACTCCACCTCGTCAGTCAGCTCGTCGCAGAAGGCACGAACAGGAAGCGGTAGCGATCCACAGGAACCTGCCAATGGTTGGTGCGATAAGCAATTTACCACGCAACAAGACGCGTACGTACCGTGGTTGAGGTTGACATAGTTGGGTTCGAATTCGAAAAGTGAAAGCGCGTCATGGCCAAATGCTGGCGGCGTCGTTTTGTAAAACTCGCTGGGGCTCACGCTGGATGGACGAGGGGAGTTTAAAGGGGTCATTGGTAACTTGAAAATGAGAAAGATCAGACTCGGTGTTGATAAATACCTCTCAGACCCATCCGGGTATTTAAAATGCTGTTGTCTCCGTTGACGGTTTTATTACGCAGCCCTGCATTGATCGTATCGGCAACGCGTGTCCGAACTCCCCTCATCCACGGGTGATCAGGCGGTAAAACTTTTCTGCCCGACCTGTGTTATGAGATCATCGCAATGCGGGTATCAGAATGGCATCCCAAGAGTCTAAGAGGGCCCGAATCAGACGTTTGGCAGAGATTTAGTGAACAGTACCCACTGTTATTCATGTTGGGATACCTAGAGTTGAATCAGACTTTGAGCGTAATGCATGTCCAAACGGCGGCGGCGTTGCCTTTCGGTGAGAAAGGACACGTAGGGCACGCCACACCTTCCCGCCTTGATGATCGGAAGATTGGTAGGAAACGGAGGACTGACTGTTCCGTGGCCAGCCTCCACGGTGTCCAGGATTCACGACGGCTGCGATCAACCTAAATTTAGCAAAGGTAAAGGCAAGACTAAGCTTTGAAACATGATACAATATTCACGTCCCAAATGTCGATCCACCCGTCGTGATTCTCTGTTCCAGTCACCGTTTCGTTGCCGACTTAGCCAACATGTACCCGAGGCAGCGTTCTAAGTGTCTCAGATGATGGTCAGCAGCTCACGGCAAAACTAAATCAGATTCACAGTTCTCCCGTCCTAAATTCTACACATAAAGCCTTCTTCTGATCCGCCGACAATTCTCCAGACATGAGATAATTAGTTGCCTTGCTGCGCTGCGAAGTCCTCTACTTTGGCACAGGCGTCCTTGAGGGCGTTTGCGATTATATCAAAGTCGGATACCTGCCAAATATGATAAACAACGGGTCGAGAGGTAGGTGTTCGGCACAAACTTCGTTCCAAATCTGCGCGCTGCACCTAACCCACCATTTCCCGTTGTGTCTAAATGTCATACCAGAGGTCCCCCACTGCAGTAACAAAGTGTTGATAAAGATCTGGTGGACCCCATCGGAAAACTCGATGTCGCCGGAGATAGGTAATTCCACGTTGACCTATATTAGTACGTTGGATGGGCACTGTGAGATGAATCTTCACCAACCATGTTCAACGTCAATTCGCTGTCAGGGTCCATGACGCGGGTTCCGAGGCGTTCTGCTAGTCGATTGCCTCCTGCAATGGCGAGCGCGTGGGTATACTCGTTAATCTTACGTTCTCCGCCCAGCCATTCTCTGAAATCAAGCGCTGCGCAACCTTCAGGAACAAGGTCCGTGAAGTAACCGGTAAGAGTGCTAACCTGCACCGATGCTCAAAAGGGGGACGTAGTCGATTGTTGCAGTCCCTGAAACGAGTTGAAACACGGCGTACCAATTGAAACGGAGTTACGGACATTCAAAGAGCTTGGCAAAGTCTTGAGGACCCTGGTAATCGGTGTCGAGCGGAGATTGATAGGCTGGTGTAGGGATCGGTGACCTGATGAGATGCTGGTTTCTGATCTCCTCGGATTGAGTCATCGGAAATGCATCAAAAAAAAAAACAAACCTTTTCGGAACATAGAAAATAGCACTTCCCCTCTTCGAAAAGAACCATTTATGACAATTCTTCGGGGAACAAAGGCACCATCACGACAGATCGTGGAAAGAAGTATAGGAGACATACGGAAACCCAAAAATCAGGCCGTACTTCGGACAAGTTGGTGTCCAGTTCTTGACCTATCGAGTGTGCACCATCCACGACACTTATGACTCCGGCCTCACGGCAGATCGCTACCATCTCTTTCCAAGGAAGGAGAGCCCCCGGAGTGGTGGCAATAGAATCAATGATCGCAACGATCTTCCTTTTCCCAGTAATGCTGCCGCCTTCTGTTAGCAGCTTGATGTGCCTTTCGAAGTCCTGGATAATGTTCACGTGTTTCGTCGGGAATTGAAGATTGAACGTTGACACTGTGGGATGAGGCGGAATATCCGCAAGGTACTTGAGCGTTTGAGACACGGAGCCATATGTTGTCGTTGCTGTGTAAGAAACGAGGGTCCAGATCAATGCTGTCACTAGAGATGGTCATCACACCTCCGACCAAGATGTCTCCTTCGTTGAAGATGAGGTTGCGCAGGACGGTCGCGATGCCCTGCGAGGTGTTGCTTACGATGACGCATTCATCGGTTGGCACCCCAATGAGCTTAGCAACGCGTTCCCGGACACGGTTTAGATAGTTGATGCAATTGAGTCTTATGAACTTGTCCGGATTGGACTCCGCCTCGTCAGTCAGTTCGTCACAGAAGGCACGGACAGGAAGCGGTAACGATCCGTAGGAACCTGCGAATGCCAGTCTATGTAACAAGCCTTATCGAGCAGAGCCGCCTACGTACCGTGATTGAGGTTGACGTAGTTGGGCTCGAATCCAAAAAGTGCGAGAGCGTCATGTCCGAATGCTGGCGGTGGTGTTTTGTAGAGTTCAATGGGCCTCACGCTGGACTGTCGAGTAGCGGCCATACCAGCTGAAGGAGGTGCGAAGGGTGCAAACTTGAATGTACACCGTAGTTCGATGTTCCCATGTTATCTTATCTCATCTTTCGCTCACACCATCCTCCGTAGCTAGCTCGTCTTTCGCCTTCATGGCATCCGCCTTCTTCTATGGAACGCTGATGCATCCGAAAATACTGAAGCGAGTGGTCGGACACGATGGAGGTTATCTCCACGTCAGACCAGCACTGTTGCTCGTGAGTGCACGCCACCTTCCGTTGGTCTAACTCCTGGAGTCTGATAGTGCCCTCACACGGATGTTTTGTAGGACTATACCAGGCACAAAATTAATGTAGACAAAACTGCACATTATTGCTGCAGTCCTATCACTCACATGGACACCCGAATCATAGGGTGCAGATTACCCGGGCATAGTTCCATACTCTCAAAGCCGAGCCATGTTTGATCGGGATCTCGAGCTCGACGAGAGATCTGTGAGAGGATCGTTGGTGGTAGGGCTTTCTGACAAGGACATGAGACTGTTGGACGTTTTTGAAGGGGACGTGAGTACCAACCCGTTCAAGGTCCGACAGCTGGAGATTCATCTGACAACGGCAGGAATACACACGGGAACTGGTTCATGTCCACCCACTTGGTTCCTTGGTGGCCGTCGACGACATGGAAGAACCAGGAGTGGCTCCCCCTGTACCTCCGCTGAGCGAGCTCGAGACACCGTTGGAGGTGAACACTTATGTGTGGTGCCGGCCATTGTCCGAATTGCAACCGAAGCTATGGGCGTTCGATGAATTCGTCAAGGAGAGTGCATGGAAATGGATAGGCTTTGCGTCTCGAGATAACCAGGAGTACACAGAAGTTGACAGACGCCGTGCCATGGAAGGCGCCATTACCGTCCGTGCGGAAGCATAGCCAAAGTTGTACTATGTAGTCCCAATAGATCTACGAACGCATCAACACTTCATTAATCGCTTCCAGTAAGAGGGACTCTCTGGTCCAAACCTGCTGCTCGTCGTCACAAATGTCCGAAGCACCATTGCTGCCGACGCCGGATCAAGACCACGAGGTGCGCCAACAACCCCATAGCTGGCTTCGGTTCGCCCTCCCAGCTTCGGTTGCCGCAGTCTTCCTTCTTTTCTTGTTCAACACCATCGACGAGACCGGTCACGGCTTGCCTTGGTCCAGGAAGAAGCCTGGTCGGTCACCCATCCCAGCATCCTTGTCCTGAAATTGACTGACTGGACCTCTCGAAATATAGACTTTCCAGACTTTTCACACTACGAATTTCTCCAGACACTTCCCCATACCCACTTTCCCACTCGTACGTCGTGTAAAACTCCCGGAATCGTGCAATTCATCGACATCGTATCTCAGATCCCGAAGATGACAGGCGTGTCATCGCCGTCGGAGACATTCATGCCATGAACGAATCGCTCAGGTCCGTGGTGCCGGATTCTACTTACCGTAACCCACTCATTCTTCCATCCTTGCAGCGCATTGCTCACCGAGATTTCGTACGATCCACACTCGGATACCCTGATCCACTTGGGCGACCTTGTCGCAAAGAAAAAAAGGGCCTCATCCGAGGCCGTCCTCAGTTTCATGTCGACGAACCATATCCTCGGTGTTCGTGGAAACAACGACCAGAAAGTCATCGAATGGAGGGCCTGGATGGTCTGGATAGTATCCCTTCCCGGCGGCAAAGAATGGCTGCAGGATGTAGATTCAAAGTGGCCTGACGTCGACGGAGACAAGTACGACGCCCGATTCGATACCTGGCTCAAGAAGTCGCACAAAAAATGGAAAGCCTACGTGCCTCGTGGCTGGAAATTGCTAGGAAAGCACTACAGGGCCGCCCGCGACATGTCTCAAGAGCATTACGACTACCTTCGCTCTTTGCCTCTCGTCCTCTACGCGCCGACTGCTCACACGTACTTTGTCCATGCCGGGTTGCTAGCGGCCGATCCAACCCGCAAATACAATGATCCCAAGCAACCGCTCTCTCATTTACCCACTACGGCCAACCCTGGGGATGATGATATCGTCCTTCGAGGTCTTCAAGAGTTGGCATTGCTTGAGGAAATCCCTCAGAACCAAGATCCCTGGGTTTTGCTGAACATGCGAAGTCTCTCAGAAGACGGCAAAGTAAAGGATAACAAGAAGGGTACTCCGTGGTCCGACTTGTGGAATGATGTGATGGGTAGTTGTTCTACCTTGCCTGAGGACCTTTCCAAGCACGGTTTAACGGCATTCACCTCTCCACCATGCTTTCCGTCGATGGTGATTTATGGTCACGCTGCAGTGCGAGATCTCGATGTGAAGCGATGGTCAGTTGGTCTTGACACGGGCTGTGTGAGTGATCCCATTTATGTCGTTCAATCTCTTGACGTAGGTCTCCCCAGGCATATGGTCGTCGCTTGACTGCCGTCATTCTCGATGCAAACTTGTTTTTACCCCAGACCCGCTCAGGAGTCGTTGGTGCTTCGTTGCGCGAGTCCTCCATCCAGTACGGAGATGAAGGAACAGCCCAAATCATAAGTGTGAAGTGCCATATGTAATTTGAATCTTCTGTATTATACGTAACGTATTTGCGCTTTCTTGGTCCTCATCACCATAGATGCATCATCTTGGGGTTTTTAGATTGCACGCTGTCCTATCTTTGATGCTACAGCAGGAAATTCCGAAACTACTACGTTTTCTTACACTTGTGATAATGGGGAGGCAGTCGGACTAATAAGTCACTCTGAAGGTACTACTGCAGCTGCCATCCACTTGTTTGGATTCTGAATTCTGAGTTTGATAACAATACCACGAACGACTTTGCGGTCCTCGCGGACTCCTAGGCTTCCTCTACTCTCACGTTCTCGTCGCTGCGATACTAAGATGTTAAAGTGCTCTTGGCCCGATACAGCAGGTTATACGTACGAGTCCACCCATACCGCTATGTTTGTGTCTCGGTGCCTTCGAGAGCCGTCTCGATGACGACATGAGGAGACTCGAACGGCAGTAAATGAGAGGCACCCCAAACGGTCTTTGCGGTCACACTGGGGTACGGCTTCAAATGTTCTACCCTCGCACATGGACCTTTGGATGGATCGGCAACAAGTACGGTCACGTTGACGTTGTCCGGCGCCGTCAACAGCTTGTGGGAAAACGACCACGGGTCGTTTTGCTGGACGAATCTCGTGAGCGCCAACCCCTTACAGAAAGTGAAGGAGACCTACGTCAAGGATGGCTTCCACAGTACTGGCATCGCACAAGGACTTGCTCAACCAAAAGAAGATTGTGTCCTCCTTCGTCATGAATGGGAATTGCAGTTGGTAACCTTCGGGCGTATTCGGGTTCCTGGCAGCGTCGCCGAAGAACTTTCTGTGAAAGGCAACCTCATCGGGGGTTTGTTCGAGAGGTGGATCGATAAGGACGACCTGGACTCGTCGAGTGGACTTGAGAATGGGGAGCAGCGCAGAGGCAACGACACCTCCGAGTGAGTATCCGACGACGATATCGTAAGGATGATCGTTGCCTCCGGGTTTCGTGAAGAAAGGACGGAGCTCTTCTGCCAGCGCGGCAATGGTATAATCAGAACTACGTCTGGCATTACCGTGCCCAAGTAAATCGGGTGCCGTGACGAAATAGCCTGCGTCGGATAGCGTCAGGGACGACTTGTAGCCGTTTGACTGTAGAACTCGCCTCGAGATGCAAACTCCTGCGCAATGCGACTCAATGATTGAGACGAACCTAGGATACCATGAATCAAGAATACATGCTTGGCCGCAGTTGGGACACCCCAGCTCGAGGCGGACAAGACAGCCATGGTAGGTAATAAGTGGTGTGGATAACTGGGGACTCTTTATGATGGGTAGCTGAGAAGGGACGGAAGTTTTTCGTAACCAAGGGAAAGCGGAGGCGGTCCAGACAAGACCTGTTTGCTTTCGGAACAATAGTGTGACATTATATCTGTCGGTTGAGGTCAAGCCGAGTCTCATGGTTAGGTTTTGTATTGACTGACTGTCCGTGCCTTGTTGAGCACATTGTACTTACTGTTTCATTGCGACATTTTGTTGCTACTTATTATTTACTCGTCCCTGGACGTTGGGCCATTTATACTCGTTCGTATTGATAGCGCACCTCAGCTCATCCCCTCGAACTGCGCTCGTGATCTTTGTCAATATCCGCGCAATTGTATCATCCATCTACGGACCAGACAGCTCGGAATTTCACAGTCAAACAATGAACCGCAAATTGGTATCCTGTTTAAACAATTAAAAAAAGGGACGAATGTAAATTCCATGTGCGTGCAGGCTCGAATCCAAAGGTGGCTTTACTTACAATGGGGTGTGAACTCGAAAACTGCGCAATCGCATCAACATGCTTTCCATCGAGGCCTGTTGTCACATACCTGAGGCTTTTGGCTGTATTTCTCGCTGAGGATCCATCTGAACACATGCCCCGGTTCAAGGGTGGAACGCAACATAGATATTCAACACGCGCACCTCATATCAACAAGGAGTTGTTGATAGCTCGGGTTTGGGTTTTGCGCTATATAAGCACATCTCAGTGGGTGGGATCTAACCCAGCCTGGGTGGCAAACTCACCGAGTGCTGTCAAAAATGCCTGGCATCACGGATTTAGAGGGGTGAAGTGGAGGAGTGAAATATAGAGTACGTACATCAGTCATGGCACCTGTGTTACGGCCCCCGATTTGAGCGTCTGCACTTGTCTGGGTGTCCTTGCAACCACTCCAAGAAACCTGGGCGTAAAAACAGTAAGTATGGTATGATAAAGGGCACGGAAATGGGGCCATCTCACTACATCAGCGGCACTTGTTCTCGTTGCTTTCGTGTATTCATTGGCCTTTTGTGCTCTCCCAGAAGCGACATGGAGAAGGTCCGTCACACCTTGAACCATCCCACCTATGTCCTTCCTCTCAAAAGAAACAAAAGTGGATAATACTCCCTTTGCTGCCGAAAGCTTCACGTTGGGTTCCTTGAGCTTGCCTTGCGTGGAATACTGTTTGACAGGATTAAGATAGGTAGCAGCAGAACAGACATGGTCAACTTAGCGACAGGTACGTACGGTGTATGGAAGATCTGAAAAGAGGACTTTAACATCGTATTGTCATGAAGTATACGGATTCGTACCGAGCGCCGATCCAGAGTGGCATGCCTACCAAAACATCAACATTGAGATGAGAAATTCTCAACGTTGCTTACATCAAAAACAGCTGTTAGGCGACAGCCAATGGGGAGATCGCGAACCATGATCATGTGCATTTCCTATGGCAACTTTGAGACACAGTGTGAGATGTAACACCACCGACAAACATCGTCCACGATATGGGACGTTCTCTTGAAGTCCACGGGATATATAACTGCAGAACACTGTAATCAGAATTCCACCGAGGGGTCGAATTGACTTGCCTTCATCAAATCCATCTTCTTCGTCGCCATCTAGATCTTCAGTCTGCCCTCCATGTCCGGAATCTACTCTGAATTTCTAAAAACCCCATTTATCGTTATAAAGTGGCACATACAATGAAAGAAAAGGGAGTCGTTGTGCCGAGCATCCCTCACAAGCCAGTGCATTGCATCAATCTAGTGAAATGTGAGGCCACCAACATTGGTCTGGTAACATGACAAACCATGTTTTGTCGAGTTGGTTGTTGACGGGGGTGTGAAGAGTCATCCGTGAGCACTACCATATCTTCCTCTCTATAACCACGGCCTGTTCACATCGGACATGACATCGCTGAATAAAGAAGTCAATAAAACCAGCTCACTCAAAAGGAATCTCTTCATGCGATGCACGTCTTCTACGCAACCATGAAGTGCCTCAGGCTGGCCGACATAGTTTATGCCGACCTGTAAAAATAGAAATAGTGAGCACTAAAACATACAGAAGTTCAAAGTCAAATCCCACAAGTAATGCTTTCTTTCTCCCGTTGCATTGCGAGTACTGAAAGTAAGCAGGCTGCGTCTGTCCGCCCGGAACTGGCTGCTGGTGGTACAGCTGTTGCCCAGTTGGAGGCATAGGAGGAGTGCCTAGAGGCGGTTGATGTCCTGCAGGATCGAAGGGTGAAAGATGCCGCATGTGTCCGCCAGGAGGGCCTGGAGGAGGTGCATACATTCCGGAGTGAGGATATCCCATAGGTGGCCCGGGAGGCGGGGCATATCTACCGGAAGAATGATGTGATGGAGCATATTGTAAAGACGAGCCTGAAGAGGCACTTGCTGTGTAACCACTAGGCTGATGTGAAGCGAAGGGTGAGGTATGATAGCCATACGTGTTCCTAATCGACAATCAGTCTCTTGAGCCTGCATGCCTTCACCTCGATAACTACGTACTCCGGTTTCGGAGCGCCGCTAGAATATCCAGAGTGACTAGGCCACATATTTCTGGCAAGGTTGGCAAGGTTGCAGGTGAGCGGTGTCCAGTACGTGCGAATAGCGGGGGACCAGTGTTAGGGTTAGAGTGGTCGGAGTCCAAGCTGTGCCAGTGCTTGATGTGTTACGCGCTTCAACTTGAGCAAAGCTGAAGGTCATTCAAAAGTTGTCAAGACTACAAAAAAGTTCTACGGTGTCCTTCCATTCCCGTGCAATTATCACAGTGGGCGATGCGATCATGTCGGGTAAAGTTGCAATTGCCGAAATCAAGCTCGGATCCAAACGTGGCCACATGGTGTGCGCTTCATGCACGTTTGTTCTGATAACAAGGAACCTAACCTAAAGCTAGGCCGCAGCAAGCGAGTGACCACCTTGCCCAGTAAAACAAGTACTGCTCGATCGTGAGTCTAAAAATGTGCTTGAATGGTGCAACTAACAAACGGTAGAGTTGACGTATCTGGCCACACGGAACCGCGCCGGTTGACCCACTGTTGGTCATTTGACGACAGCGTTTACGCTCCATAACACGCCTTCACAAATACTCCGCCGTTATACACGGGTCCAGGTCCCAGGATCCCGATCGCGTACTAGGCGTTCTAAGCATTCCGGTTCAGTCCGCCCTCATGAATTTGACCTCGCCATTCTTACCTTGCTCTTCCCCATCATATCGTGTGTTCCAGCCTTTCGTGGTTAACCATAATGGATCCCTCCCCGGAAGAACCTCTGATTGCATACTGCCTGTCTCAATACCTGCTCGACCGCGTCAACATACACGACACTATCACACGGTTGGTGAGTAGTTGTCTCATCCTTTTCTCGGAATATTCTCATGAGAGTATGCACCCTGTGATAGTCCGCATATCCTGACTGTAGAGATTTCGAACGCCTCGGAAATGAAGTTTTTGCCTCCGAGGCGGTCACAGTAAACAACTCGCTCGTCACGAATGAAGAGCCTCAAGGTACGAAAGGCTTTCTCAGTAAGCGCTGTTCACTAGGATGACACCGTGTCAAGTCAGGACGGGCAAAGAAGAGGCAGAGTCTTGGACAGAGTACTTTGAACGATTCACAGCAGCGCAGCACATTATGACGTGCGTCCATCCACCATCTCTATCGTGCGACCGAGCCAAACCGACTGTCGTAGCTGTATTCTGGTCAACCTTCCACAACCAGCTCCGACTTGGAACATTGCCACGCCGAACAAAGCGACTGCGTCTGCAAATGCGTTGGTTACCTTTCGACGCGACCGTGCACGTGGGGAGACCCTCGCTCAGCATGGGGTGAGATCACTTTGCCAGCTAGTACGTCGAATTCTGATACTTTTTTCAGAGTTACTACACCTTTGATTTAATACGCCAGACGGGCGTAGAGCCGGGGTCAAACCCCTGGCGAATTTCACACATGAAAGCCCATCCATTTTGGTTCAAAGGAAACATCGAAGTAATGAATTGATAGTGGGTTAAGCCAGGCCAGCGACGCATGTTGATCGTGTGTTAATTGATATGTTGATGGGTTCGCGATCGAGCATCCTTTGAAAAGGTGGACGTCGTGGCCACGTTCGGCACATGCGCTTTGCTGTATATGCAACTGGTAGGTGAGACCGTGAGACATTGGTTGTCCACCGCCTCCACAGGCTGTGGAGGATTCGTCAGACAAACGTGGGAGGAGCGAAGAGAAAGTCGGATAGTCGAAGGTTTTCCTCAGCTCCGAGAAGCGTAGGTAGTCTGTAAACATGCTTTATGACTGCCCATCATGCCACTGGGATTGGATTTCGAGGCTCACCTTAGAAGTTAGTATGCTATTAGAGCGCAACGTGGCTCAGGGAAACTTCCCCGAATGGCGTCCACGAGGAGGCCTCGTTCCCCGTGAATGGCGTGATCGCGCAGTTTCCGTTGAGGACATCTCACGGCGTGGTTGTGCGCGTTCTCACTAAGATGTCGAGTGGTACTTTAGCGAGTACCGCTGAGGAGGATGCGGCTGGATTTGGCAGCCTCGTGTTTTGCGCCCACGTCCTGATAATCATTCAAGGGCCAGTTCTAATTTCGTCGTTTCCATCCTCTCCGCTTTCTCTTCTTCTCTCCTTTCCACCCCAACCCCACAAGGCAGTTCTGGCCGGCGGGCGTCTCTCCAGCTCAAACCAATGTCCTCCACAGCGATTGGCACTTTCACCTGTTGGGATGGCTACGACGGTTATGAACTGGTAGAGCAGCCGGCCCCCGCTCCTCCACGTCGCTCCAGACTGGCCTCTACATCTAATTTACCCTCCCCCACACGACAAGCTGTCGACCGTGGCAGTGAGCGCCCAAAAGTGTCCAAACAATCGACAGCGCCAGCTCCACGGGAACATGAGCATACGTCGCTCGATGAGCTGTGGAACACCTTGCGGGAGAAGAAGCAGGCTGCAGAAGCCAAGCTTCCCCTCAAGGTGAAATCTCTGGAACAACCCCAGCCGGGGCCCAGCAGTGTGTCACGGCCCACCCCAGAGCAACACGTCACGCCCAGGAAGGCAATCCCTCCCAAAGTGAAGCGGAAGAAATCTACGTATGCCGTTGCATTGTTCCGTCCGTCCGTCTGTTGTCCTGATCCTTCTAAACGTGTTTCAGGGATTGTGTTTCATTTCGAGAGTCTCGTTCGGGCCGTACAGTACGTACCTTTGTACCCACGTCTCCGTGATGCCACCCCGTCTTATCACCGCACAGATCACCGCGACCTTTGACTTGCCTGGAATAAAGAAAGAACAAGCGCATGTTAGTTTCCGCTGGAACCACCTGGTTGTTACGTGGCAAACAGTCAAGATCACGGAGAAGGAAGAAGGCGGACGACTCGTCAGAGAACGGGAAGAGAAGAAGTATACACGCACGATACCCCTTCCGGAAGGAACGAAAGTGAGCGAGTGCCCATCCCCCTTATCTTGTGAGGCTGATCGTCGAGTCCTTCAGTTTGAGGAGGTCCGCGCAGTTATGGACAATCGCCAGCTTAGCTTGAGCTACCCCAATATGCGTACGGTCCGCGTCGAACCCCGACCCCGGTTACCACGACAGGCTGAACCCCGTCGTGTTGAGCCCACTGTCATTTCTGACAGTGATATCAAATCTAGCGATGAGTTTGAGAATGCATCCTACCTCAAGTCAACGGACCACTCACCACATGAAGAAGTTACAGAAATTACAGATGTCTCAGAGTATTAGAAGTCGCAATAACCCCTTTCTGTTGGATCACTCTTTCTGTTGTAGTTGTCAACCTCAATGCCCAAACTGCTGGGAAACTTGTTTTACTACGGTCGTCCCGCTTCTACTCGGGGCGACGCTTATATATTCCACTCAAGGAGATTATGACCTACAAGCCTGTTTCGCGACGAATGCGAATGTCAATACATAGCCGTGGTATGGAAGAAAAATCATTATGATGACTGTCTCGTACGAGATGATAGTGAGATATGTTACATGTCATCCACGCTCCACTCATAACTCGCTGTGTCTGTCCGTTTTCTTTCATTGATGCGCTGAAACCACTTCTTCTCGAAGCCATTACCACGATCTAGAAAACAGATCAGCTCGGCCATCAGGGCCATGAGGATTTGACTTACCTACGCCGTCCCATCTGTAACCCGGTTTTATGCCAAAGCGATTGGGAGGAGGTGGAGGACCGCTATACTCTGGTTTTTTCGCAACCTTTGCCTTTTTCTGCGAAAGCGAGGAATCAGAGAACCAAGGTTAAATCTCATACAGCTGGGCTTACCGTCAGGAAAGCGGCAGCGGGATCATTCCATATCTCTCGTGCCTTGAGCTGCTCATTGAGTTCGCTGTCATCTGCATGCCGAGAGAACGGTAAAGATTTGTTCTTCTCCAACTGTAATCTGCGTCTCTCTTCTCGCTGTACCAGTCCCTTGCCCCATTCCATCTTTTGTGCTTCCTTTTCCTCTTTCTCTCTCTTCTTCCGTGCTGCTTCGGCTCGCGCCAGTTTCATGTCGATCTTGCGACCAGATGCGTCACGGTATACAGTCTCTTGCGCGGCTTCTGCCTCCTCATGCGTCATCTCGTCCTGTTTCACGCGGGTCTTTGTTTGCTGCAATCAGGCGTCAGATGCCATCCCATATGGGTGGTAAACGGGCAGCACCTTTCGTAGTTCCTCAGCCCTTATCAACCCGCCCTTGAAAGGTCGTACGTCCTCTACGACGGTCGGCTGTTCATCAGGCGGTGGGGGTGGGCTCTCCTCCCTCTTGACGCCCTCCTGCACCGTAGTCCATCCGGAACGTGCGTCCGTTTTCCGTTTCTTGAAACTTCGGTCGCTCGCCACTGCAGCTTCCGTCGTGTCCAGTTCGTCTTCTTGTTGCCGTCTTGCAGCCTCGTCGCCAAAGCCCCCATCCTCATCGACGAACATGGATGGACCGCTGGGTGCGCCGTTCGCGGCCTTGCGTTTCTTCTTCTTTGGAGCGGTTCGGGCTAGTATTGCCTCGGCCTTGGGTCCTGACATATATTTTTCCGCAAGGTAGGCCTGCATGGTTGGAAGTGGTAGTACAAAGACAGGGTATCGCGAACAAGTCAAGGTGAAGTCACTCCGTAAGCATCATCATGCGTGTTACATAAGCAAAGGTTATGATGGCACAGTTCGAGTTACAGGAGAGTGATTTACATGTAGCATGTACTACATGATGAGTTTGACTGCAAGAAGTTTCAAAATTATAGAGACTAAAGAGTGTTCAGTGTCACTGTCGTGAAGGAGAAGCGAGATATTACACCAGGAAAGGTTTCGCTTATACACGCTGCGGGCTGGAAGGAGAACACGTCTGATAGAACGGTGGTGCTAAACATGAAACTTACGGAAAAATGACGGAATATGCAGCTTCTGCTTCTTGGAGAGGCACCAAGCACAAGGGTTTGCGTGTACGGGAAGTGTGCTGATGTTGTTTGAGGACAGGAGCATGATCATGGCGTCGTGTACGCATCGCTGGGTCTCCCTGGTCGAGATGAGAGGGCTCGGTTGAATTGGTCTCGACGGGTGAGGCGAATTTATTGACAGGCACGAACTTCAGAGGACGTCGCGTGTGTGAGATCCCAGCATCGTCCACCAAGGCGTCGAGGGGATCGCCGCCGGTCAAAACAGCAGCTCGGAACAAGGTTTTCGCAAATCGGGAAGACTCTCGCGGTCGCTTGGGCACTCTGGCGACTTTTCGAACGCGCTTTGTTCGTCGCTCCGCTGGGCGATGGTCACTATATGCGCTGGACTTCCTCAGAGAAGTACCATCGGAGACTGCCTGCTTGGTTTTTGAAGTTATTTGAGCTGAACAACGAAGAAACCTCTCCACAGTGATGATGTCTTCGGAGCTCGCTTCCGGGCGCGGATATTCTTGGTTACCCTGCAATGCGGGAGAGGACGTGGGTGGTTCCGGCAGCGCAGCGATCTCTGGTATCAGTCCTGAGTGTAGCTGGGGATCGATGGCTTGCTCGAGGGATACGACTTGCTCCGTTTCTTGAGCGTCGCGTGTTCGAAGCCTTTTCCGTTTCCTTCTCAACTAGCAACCATATAAGCAGATGATAACAGCCTGTGGGGTGAGTAAAAGTACCTACCACAAATTCGTTAGCATCCGAGTCGTTGTGCATTGCCATGAATGTTGTCGGTGAGAGGTGGTACAAAGAACTGATCTGGCAATGATCGGATCAACCAGGCAAGAGCCTCTAAGGAGTCAGGACTAGTCATCGGGCTCAGAGTCACCTGGGAGCGTGTAAGTTGCCGGCTCCACCTGCTCGTGACCACCAATAGGCTGTGCGTTTCGCGAGCCTGAAGTCCCTCTGTGGCGGTCAATAAACTGAACACAACACGGTCAATCAGACCCGTCCGACTCGGACTCATTTGGAGGTAAGCGTGAGCAGTGCAAAAAGATCACTAAGCTCTTACTATTTGCGCCTCTGTCAGCGGGTTTGCCGTCGTTTCCTACCGTTCGCTCCATGGCCTCCAGACCCGTCGCTCGCGCTGCGTACTACGTAGCACCACGCAGTTCAACCTCTGACCAATCTTAGGGATTCCAAGGCTTGTTTGCGCTTTTACGCGGAACCAAACCAAAGAGGTGAGATTTCGTGACAGAAGCCTTTTCATAGCGCGGCCTTCTTGGCCGCCAGCGATCCTGCCCGTCGGAATCGGTCATTCAAGTCGACCGTTCATTACTAGATTTCGTTCCCGATATGGAGTGCTTCCAAGGGTATATATGCCTGGAGGTTTCAGCACATTCTTCAGTGCCTCCGTGTATTTCCTCTGAGTCCTCTCTACCTCGATCCCGACATGCAATTTATTCTCGCCACTATCATTGCTTCTGCTGCTGCCTTGGTTGCCGCGGCACCGCAGCCTCGTCAAAACTGTCCCGAAGCCGCCCGGTTTGGCGTATTGACCTTGCCCTCGAGCACTGTCGCACCCGGCGAGGTAGGTGAAACCACATTGTACCTGAGATGAACCCTGACTGAATGTAACGAAACATCAGCTTTTTGAGATCAATACCGACTTCAGCTGTGCCATCAACTACTTCGGTATCCACCCTGAATTCACCGACTACTATGTTGAGGTCCCCGTCAACAACAATGGTCATGAGCCTCCCATTCTTCTAGCGCGTGAGAACTTCTCTGGCAACGTTAACAACTCGCTCAGCGTCGTGGTACGTTCATGTGGACCGGGACCAGGATCTTTTCTGACTTTTTCACAGTTCCCTATAGCGTATTACTTTCCCAACGCTAGTTATGTGGTGAAATTAGATACCACCTACCCCGTCAATGGTCCCAATGGCATGCTTTACTCCGTCGTTGGTAGTGTCGAGGCCCCGATCACCATCAACTGCTAGGCATGCCTTTTCGAAGCGTGTCATTTCGTTAGTGGGTATGGGTTTGACAGTACGGGCGGTTGAACCGAGAGTGTATAGAGTAAATAATGTACATCAAATTATGGACATGTTGTGCCCGACAGACGCTATTCATGAAACAGATTGTTCGAACGTTCAACTTCCTTTGATCTCTAGTTTGAGGCTACATTTCAACATGATGACATGACATGGTTGGCGTGGGTCGAGCCGCGGCTTGCTACACACAACAATCTTTGGTCAGAGTTCCCCTCACAGTGTATCTACGAGCAACTTGATGAGAGTGCCTCTACTATCTAGTCATTACTCGGCACACGTCTCCCTTCTCAACGCACTCGAGCACGAAGCAATTGGACCAAGTTGCATGCAATCCCTAGGCATTTTCCAGAGTCACCAACTCAGCTTTCAACCTTTTCAGCTCCAAAACTGCTGCGTCAATAACATCTTTCTCCGCCTTGTTCTCCTTCAGTTTGCGGACGCGGTTACCCTGTTCGAGGATCTTGGCTTCGAGGGCAATTGCCTCCAGCGATTTTGGCCCGTCCGCCGCACCGTCCGTCTTTCCGTCGGGATTGGCAGCTTTCTTGGCTTTACGTTTCGGTCCAGCGGCCGCCTCTTTCTGTCCTTCATTTCCGCCAAACTTCGCCTTCCATACTCCCTCCATCTTCTCGTCGATATTCTTAAACAGATGATCCGGCTTCCCGATCTGATGGCCCGCCAAGATATCTGTGGAGAGCACTTCGGGCACACACCGTGCTGGTGCATTGAGTTGTCGTAAAATGGCGTCCGACGTGGCAGGCATGAACGGGTAGACCAACACAGACAAGACATAGATCAGGTTCACCGCACGCGAGACGACTTGAGCGCAGCGCGCGGGGTTTTCCGTCATCAATGCCTTGTTGAGTCCAGAGGCTTGCAGGTAACCGTTACCGCGATTGGAGATGAGCATGACAGTCTGTAAACCAAGTCGAAGCTTCACGCTCTCCATTGCGTCTATGTATTCTTTGAGGAGGTTGTTGACTTCAATAATGAACTCGCCATCGAGGGGATCGTTGGGGGACAATGCTCCAGCAGCATCGCCGCTCTCAGGAATAGTATTGTTGTACTGCGATGCCACGAATTTCAATGCCCGGTTAACAAAGTTGCCGAAGCTATCGGTGGGTTAGTAGGGTTGCGCATCGTAAGACAACAAGAGAGATTCACTTCTTGAGTAAAACGTTGTTATTGGCTGCGATCTGAGAGAGACAGGTATGTACCGAATAGCGGTCAGTCAGAAGTCATGACTTACGCAATCCGCCCAAGAGAACATCGCATCTGCAGATTCAGGCCGGGTAGCAAGCAGGTAATATCGCCAGACTGACGCTGGGATGCCGGTCTCCTTAGCTGCTGGTCCGAATACTCCACGGCCCTTGCTCTTTGAGAACTTTCCACCCTCATAATTAAGGTATTCTACGACAAGCTTTGTTGATCGCTCAGGACTGAGATGGAGGATAGTCTCACCTGTCGTCGATACATGATGAAGCATTGTCCACTTTCTGCCATCAGCGAGAAGCATGGCGGGGAAGTAGACAGTATGGAAGTAAACGTTGTCTTTGCCCATGAACTGGTATAACTTGACATTATCGGGGTTGAACCACCACCGTTGCCAATCAGGGGTGTAGTTGGCCGTTATGCTTGGGTAGCCGATCACAGCGTCAAACTACCAGAACAAGTTTCAGTTGGGAGCGTAAAACATTATTTTTAGATGTAGTACGGACCCATACGTCTAGAAGGACAGTCAACAACCTGAATGCATCGGACATATGCAGCACTCACAAAGAACTTTACCATCCATTTCTTTATCATCTTCTCTACCAAGTGGTGGGATGGGCACACCCCAAGTTAGATCCCGGGTAACGGGTGTGGGACGTAAACCACTCTTCAGGCGTGCGTCGACAATCTCCCCCTCGGTGTTGATTGTCGCATTGGGTGACCATTTGCCGTTCTTGTATGACGCTTTAATCCACTCTTCTAGTTGGGGTTGTGCTTTGTCGAGTCCGAAATACATGTGAGAAGAGGAGCGGGCGACAACCTTATGAGTTTTGTCGATGAGGCATCGGGGTTCAAGGAGATCTATGGCATCGAGAGTGCGAGCGCAACCATCACACTGGTCCCCCCGGGCGTCCTACAACGATTTACAAAACTCAACCAGGGCTATCTCAGTAACAGAGACTACAAGTCTGCTTACGGGGAAACTGCAATGAGGACATATGCCTTCGACATACCGATCGGCCAAGAACCTAGAATTCGGTTGGTGTAGGATGACAGTTTGGAAGGCCTCACTTACTTTTGACAACCCTCACAGTAAGTCTGATCCCTCACTTGCTTTTCGAGATAATTATGTCTCCCAAGATTGAGGTATATTGACTGACATATCCTGATGAACGGATTGGTTTATGTGAGTAGAGGCGTTAAGGTAATAGAACGAAAGGAAAATACTCAGTATGCTGAGGAGTGGAGGTGCGACCAAAGAGGTCAAACCTGTCCAGCACGGGTTAAAGAGAAAGATGAGACCCGAACAGGGGACTTGCCCGATGTCAAACCACTCGTATGTCTCTTTATGTAGCGCATGATACTTATCGCAGAGTTGTTTGGGCGTCACGCCTTCTTTTAATGCTGCCGTTTCGGTTGCAGTTCCATATTCATCTGTCCCACAGATGTATAGGGTTCGACGATTGCGAGTCCCTACGATCAAGTTGTGGTATGATCGAGACACGAGGCAATGTGCACTTACGGCTATATCTGTTGTTATGACGATTCGTCAGCCTCGCGAGCCCATGGATCCGCATTCCGCAGTGCTGTTTACCTACCTACTAAACACGTCGGCACTGAGAACGCTTCCGATGATGTTTCCTGTTACGAATGTCAAAACAGGTTGATCACACGAGCAGAAAAACAGACCTAGGTGGGGCACATTATTACAGTAAGGCAAAGCAGAGGTAATCAATATGTTCGTTTCTCCGTCCTTGGGCAATCTGGCCCAATCAATAATACTGTCAGAGTGTGGTTGACGGATCGCGGAAGCCGTTCTTACATTGCGGACTGCCCAGGATCTGGGATCAGTCTAAGAACTTGTTCTCTGACTATTTGTGTCATTGTGGATGCTTGTAAAGTCAGAGGCCAAGCGTTCTCTTAGTTGATTAGAAACCAGCCTTGACTCACATCTGGCAAGTGACTCGATGTGATGATTACTAATCAGCCCTCATCTTTAACTCGATACGCTATCCGAAGACACTAGGACTTCGAAAACGCCTTGATCTCGCTCCGTTGCGGTCCGTGCGAGTGATTGCGAGTCTTTCGAATCCTTGCGGTGATCCCTTCTACACTCCTTCCAGCACTGTGTCTGAAGGTTCCAAACATAGTCCGGCGAGTCAGAGTCGGCCGTCAGCTGCCTATTTATGGAGGAGCGTCGTGGAACTAACGACACTGATAAGGAACTTTCAGGTTTTCCTCGGATAATCGACGGAAATTTCAATCCAAGCACCCTCTGATGTGTGACGTCTCGTTGTTCTTGGGTCTATAGGTACGTTGTTCTAACGAAATCCAACGACCTCATTGATAGCGGGCGGATGCGGCCTGCAAGATATCAACGTTCCAACCATGGCTGTGGTCATGCGGAACAAATGTGGTACGTAACGTAACTCCCAACGCCTTACTAATTCGGACCGTGTGCTTCGCGTGTTCCCCGCTTTATAAAGTCGCGTCACCGTCGGGGAGTCTGCTTGTCATGCCTTCAGGCCTGTAGCTGCTGCCAGGCACCAAAGTCGACTGTTGCAATGTCCCTGGACAGAATTATCACAGACCCTATCATCTCTACGGAAAATGCTACCTTCACTCCTTCTCGTTCCCGCCCCCCTATAGAGCACCTTCCTCTCGCCTCCGGAGCAACCTCGCCATCAGAGCGGGACCCCCTCGTGGGCACTGCTAAACCAAGAAAGCCATTCTACCGTGCTCGTCCATTATGGTACTTTTCTCTGTTCGGACCCCGTTGCTCGAACTGACCCATGTCCAGGCTGGTTCCGTTCGCATTGACGGCTTCTATCACAGTGAGTTGGATACTTCAACTCACAGTCCCGTATCTCAGCCAATTGCATTCCTTTAGCGCGGAATGACGCTGGCGTCTCGTGTAGAAGTGTTCACTGAGCTCTCATGTAGACAGCTTCACCATTACTACAATCACACTTCTACCCCTGGCGTGCGAGTCACTTTCGCCTCCGGTCACCCCCGAGTGGATGCTAGCCCAAGCTTCACTCCCGTATACCTACCATCCATACCACCATCCGCGCAGTCTTCGGGAGAGTCAGAAGGTGATGGTGTCAGCGAAGGCGATGATCCTCGTGTCATTCCTGGCAGGAAGTGCGTTTCAGATCCTGCTGTGCAGGCTGGTGCCGCCAGACTTCAGACCATCATGACGACTACTATGGGTGCACTTTCAGCGTTTACCACTGGTTGGTGGGGTCACTTTGGCGAACGGTATGGTCGCACTCGTGTTCTTGCGATATCCACGCTCGGCTTGTTCCTCACGTACGTGCACACTGTTGCCACTGAGATGCTGGTGGATCTGATCAATACTGTTTAGAGATCTAATCTTCATCCTTGTCTCCACGCCTGGTGACCCCCTGGCTGCGCATTCCCACAAGCTTCTAATTTTGGCTCCGATTGTCGAGGGGTTATTGGGAGGATGGTCATCGCTCACTGGTGCCAACACAGCCTACATTGCGGATTGCACGTCACCTGGTTCCCGAGCAACCATCTTTGCACGTTTTACTGGTGTGCTGTCCGTCGGCTTGGCACTGGGCCCTGTAATAGGTGCTTGGCTAATCAGGAACCCAATACCATTTTTGCGGGTCGGACAAGGTACACCTTCCGCAAGCTCCGTGATCCCATTTAGACTAATACTGCGGCCCAGTTGACCACCCATTACAAAGTGTCAATTCAGTCTTCTGGGTTGCCATCTGTGGTTCTTTTATAAATCTTCTTCTCGTGCTTTTCGTATTCCCGGAGTCCCTCCCTGCATCCCGTCGGGCGATAAACAAGAAGGGAAAGAATCGTGCGATAGAAGGCGATGAAACTGGACCCAGTGGTAAGTCAACTACGTATCTTATCTCTGGATGGGCACTTAAATTTATTCTTGTCGTAGATGAAGATAGTCATACTTGGGTGGTCACCCGAGTTGTCAAGAGTTTCATTTCCCCTCTTGCGCAGTTTTTGCCAACCGATGTTCCCGTTTACTACTCAGCTGCAATGCCTGGCCATCGATATGTCCGCAAGGACTGGAGCCTGACATTCCTCGCGTTATCTCTCTTCGTCCACAACCTTGCCTTGGGCCTTTTCCAACTCAAGTACCTGTACGCTGAGCATGTCTACGACTGGGCCGCGGAGCAGCTGAGTTACTACATTTCATTCATGGGCGCTGTCCGCGCTTTTCATCTTCTCGTCATCCTGCCATGTAAGTCACCGAATAATTCTGCCGATTTCTGCAACCTGTACTGAAGAAGAGCAGTTCTCCTGGTTACATTCAAACCTGTTCGAGCAATAGTGTCCTCGGCAATCTCTACTCAGCCTAGCACCAACGGCATCAAGACGAAGCCCAAGCCCGCGAAGAACCACCTCCTTTCTGAAATTTGTTTCGACCTTTTCGTCATACGCTGCTCAATGTTCATCGACTTTTGCTCTCATGCACTTGTCGTTTATTCGCCACTTCCGTCCAATGATACGTCCATATGGTGGTCACAACTCATGTTTGTCGGGGCTACTTCGTTGGCATGTGCCGGTGCCGGAGTCACGCCTGCTGTCCAAAGCATGGCTCTTTGTACTCTGCAAGGTCGCAAGATGGCAGAGAAAGAGGAAATGGCACGCTTGCAAGGCGGTCCAGTGCAAGACGCAGCACCTGAGTCAGGCAAATTATTCGGTGCAATTTCCGTCCTTCAAGGGGCCGGCCAAACTATCCTCGGGGTATGACCTTGTACTCCCTTAGAAGACCCAGTTTCTCATCTATTCCCTTAGCCCATCTTGTTCGGGGTGTTATACAGCAACACTGTCGCCTCTTTCCCCAAAGCGATTTTTGTGGCCGCTGGGGTCTTCACCATAGCTGCTATCACCCTCACAATGTTCGTCAAACCACACGTCAGTTTGTCTGTGTCCAAGAAGATTCGGAAGAAGCGGAAACCCCCCGCGGCATCTGAGTACATCATTGAAGAGAGAAGAGGTCGTTCTACAGCCAGAAAAGACCTCCGGGGTGGTTCAGCAAGTGCGTCATACGGTGCTGTGAGATATTCAAGCATTTCTAGCGCCAAACCAGAAGTAAATGCTTCTGAGCAAGTGTGAGTGTTGGGAGACTCCCGATTTACGGGGCAACAACTGTGATGCAAAGGGGGTGATGGTATGCATATCCATATTCATTAATCTGCAATCTATATATACTGTTGTTCTAGTTTGTACCATTGAATTCTGCAGTGCTGACAGGCAGTTCATCGTATCCTGTGAGGGAGTGTAAGAGGTATATTTGCTGCTACACATGTAGTACCACAACAAGCGAACGATGTCGATACCGTCCAATCCATGTCATCATAACATGGAGGCGACGCATGCACGGTTTTACATCCACCCAACTCTGATCTTTACCGAGTGTTAGATCCTCCATAACCAGTACTCGTTCTGAGAGCCCCCATGTTGGAAGAACCTTCCATTCTGTCAAAGCTCGCTCGACGTCGCGCCGTAGCCCTGAAACGGGGTTCCGAACGCTCCCAATCGTACATGCGTGGGACCGACTGGCTCCGATTAAGCAAACTGCCTCCTAGCGCGCCGAGTGCAGCGCCGGTCCAGAATCCAGGATTCCAACCCTCGGTGGAAGATGGGTCTTTCGTGTAAGGCGGAGGAGGACCTGAGTAATCACCCGGAAAGTATCCGGGGCCGGGTCGCCGGTGGTCGTCTGGGCCGGGATAGGTGGGAGGGGGAACCCGTTGGGTGTTCCCGGTGGGGCGATAGCTCCGGCGCAAGCAAGAGTAGACCAAATTGTACAATATTATGGCCAGCACGGCAAACCAGACAAACATGAAAAGGATGCCGGAAATGTCCAGACCTAGAACCGCTTGGTGAGTCTCGTGCGGGGGCAAGAGGTACGTTTGGAACGTACTGTTGAAAAAGTTTGGTACACCGAACGACGGCCAGTGCAAAGTGTTGTCCCTGAGTGAATGAGGAAGCTGTACGAGGCGGTACTCGAGGGAACAAGATCCTGTCGTGTGAGTCAGAACTTGTAAAGTCATGCAGAGTGGGCTTGAGGAGCACTGCGAGAGCTCACCTTTCATCACATATGGGTCACCGGGACCGTTCCAACCCTCACACGAGACCTCTACTTTGCCGAATCGCAGGGAGGAAGGTAGATCCGCCTCGCACTGTCATGTTCGTGGTACCTCAGGTCGGATATAAGAGCCAATTGGTCCTGTCACTTGCCTTCCAATCGACGTTAACACCCGAGCCACCGATGTTCCTACAACGCACAACCTCAGGCTGGTACGTGGCGCAAGGCTTCCCAAGGCATACCAACTGAGCAATTGGTGTGGTTCTCCTGGCAGCCGTGAGAGTGTCTTTGTAGAAAGTAATTGCAGGGATTTCCTGGAGGGCTATTCGGGACATGTTATACAGTGGTGTGTAATGATTCGGGGGTGGCGAGAGTCAAGCTTTCAAGGACAACTCTTCTTGCCATTCATGGACACGTACACACGCTTGCCAAACCCATGTCATTGTGTCACCGCTACTTCATGCAGGACATTCGGGACAGATTCCCCCGCCACAACCCCAACAGCTAGCAACGCCGATACCCCATGTTCGTAGGATGAGTGAAACAACACTGATAACCCCTTCTCCTAGCACGAATCCACTGGCAATGACGATCAAACGGATGTCTTCCCCGCCAGTCTTCGCGACCTTTCGATGATACCAGTACTCTATCAATCCGCCAATAAAGCGTGCCAACGAAAAGGATGGTGTATTCAAGAACCCGATTGCAAATGCGACGCCAGATGGGATCCACTTAGCATATCGCCAGCCTCGCTGGACGGCCATGAGTTTGATGCTCGCGATAATGGAAAACAGCAGGGCAAATAGCAACATGAACAAAGGGGCACTTTCTGGTAGTTGCCCATTACCTGTTTAATGTCAACAGTAGGTCAAGATTACGGGTGACTCTCCTTGACTTACGAAGCAGACGCGCAACGGAGAGCCACACGTACGCGGTCGGGGCCGGGAAAGAAGGACCAGGGATGCTGTAAGCTTTCTGGTAAAGGGTATAGGCAGACGCAGACACCAGAATAGACAACGACGACCCAATCAGTTGACCATAGAACTGGGCCCTTGGCGAGGCATGAATAAGATGTCCAGTTTTCAGGTCCTGCATGAGATCCCCTGCTCTAGATGATGGTCAGATAAGTTAAGGCATGTAGTACATGAAAACTTACTGTTGTGCACCTGCCTCAGCCACTCCGCCTGCGATTATGTTTGCTACAACATTTCCAGGTTGTATCCAAGCGAACAGAAGTTGTGACAGTTTACCCAGTCCGCTCACGGGATTTAAATCAGTCTCTCCCAATGCCCGAACCCTGGCAAAACGTCAAAAAGGAACGCGCTGGATGCACCAAACATACCCCAAGATACTCAACAAGCCACCGACAGCAAAGCCTAAGAGCGTTGCCCACGGCTTGATCCCCTCGTCCCCGAAGACCATCCACACCAGTAAAGTCCCGACTATCACACTCGTTGCCAGACCATTCAAAACCCATCGGGTCGGGACAAGTCTATCTGGTGTTTCGACGTCGTGATCTTCTGGTTGTACGTCTCCAGCCTTTTGAACGGACAATACAACCTTGGCAATAGATGATCGGATGACTGGAAGGAGAGAGACAAAGGAGTCTGCAGACATGACTGCAAGCGAAATCCAGAGAATCCACCCCCTGGCACCTGTGTACATGTCGCTGACTGGTCCTGGAGCCCATCCCGCATGTTTGGAAAGTGGAGATAAAATTCCCCAACCAACAAGCATCCCCTACAAGACCAATCAGACACCCGACCAATCCAATTCTAAATAGATATTTACCAAGTTCATGCTCAAGGTTGTAGGAAAGCCCATGATGATACCTGGCTGAAGTGAGGACTTGGACAACATACATCCAAAACATGAACGCTTACCCTGGCCAACGTATGATAGACTGGGGGTGAATGACCACAACCATTCGCGAGCAAGGTATTTTCCAAACAGTGGGACAGAGAAGATGATCGGGAAGAAATACGCTACGAGCTAAAAAGAATGAATGAAGGATACCGAAAGAGTCACTGGGTGAGCCCACCGTCATGACTCCAGAAGCCAAAAAACTATAAACGAGGTCCACCCAGCCTTTCTTCTGAACGAGTTCGCGTTCATCGATGCCCTCGGTTTCATCTGGAGTGTCCGCCATGACTATGTCAGCATCCTCAATGACGGCGGGGTGATTAGCTATATCTTCTGTTTCGAGTGTTCTGTATCCAGAACGGCGACGTAGCGATGTCTCAGGAGGTGGAAGTTCGTAAAGAACGGAGATTAACTGTGCCGTCGCAGTTCCAGAAGGGAATGGTAGTTGCTCCTCGATGATCTAAATGATGCGTAAATTTCATTGATTATACAAAAGGATGGCACATGTACGGACCACTTGTTTTCGGATGGGTGGTGACAGGAACACACCAAAGAATGCAATTGAGCACGACCAGCCGACAGCTGCTGCCCAGGAAAGGTAGATTGGCGGGCTTCCATCTTGCTCCTCGTTTAGCAGGCCCAGAGCCGGAAGTATACCGACAAATCCGGCTGCCAAGGGCATCTAGTGCGAGTCTCTTGAACGCTCGCTGGCGTATCAAAGGTGGAAACTCACGGTCCCTGTGGCAACTGCAGTCGTTTGTACCACGATAATCTCCTGGGGAGACAATGGAGTTGGAAGTAGCTTGGAGACCAAAAAGCCCATGAGCGCAGATTGCAATGACATCCTTGTTTCATCTCGTTGAGGATTTTTACGTTGAACGTGGCATTACGAGCAACATACATGCTGATCCATCCCGTTTGAAGACCGAAGTATAGATTTGTGAAACATAGCAAACAACCGATGAGAAGTCCGATTGTCACTGCGGAAAACTGTTGACAGTGTTACTACAACGAATAAATGATGAGCGGAACTGCGCACCGTAAATTCTGGCTGAGCCAACTGCTGACCTCCTAATTCGCTATCGCGATGAAGGCGCGACCTCGAGGAAAGCGCTTAAGACCTGAGGTTCATCTGGGAAGCGGCGTAATTGCTTTACCTGATCCATTGCCTGAGACCCATGCTGGAGAGTGACTTGGTTGATGAGAAGTGTTCTCCCGAACACTAATCAAGCGTTACGGCGGCGGCTGGGCCCGCTAAGTACTGGGAATACAACCGGCGAAGGCTACGAGTGCGCGGTCGTGGACGCTACTAAGTAAATAGTGCCAGCAATATGTGCAACCCCATTCCAGTGGCAGTGTTGATCCACGTGACCCTCATTAAGTAATTTGTGCCGATATTGCCGTGCTAATCCAACACGGAATCCCCTTGTCCCCGCCACCGACAGCGACGACGACCAGCACGTCGAGCCCATCGTCGACGATAACGGCGACCCGTCCTACACGAACCTACCTTTGCTTCCCTTTTTCTTTTATGGCTTGCGGCGCCCTCTAATTTGTCAGTTGGTGTCTCTGATTTCATCCGTGTTCGTCGCCATGGATGGCATGGATTCTTCACATGAACATGCCAATGCACTCGCGGGCCCGTCATCAATCACTCAGGATGCCCCCCTCATATTCTTACCACCACCCATGGGTATGTTCTGTTCCTTCGCACAAGACTGACTTGATTGTCTCCCCGAATAGCTCTTTCTCAGCCGCAAGGCTTCCTTGCCAGCACCCAAGACCTCCTCGCCCGCCTCCGCTTACACCCCGCGTACGACAAGCATGTCCGCGTTTCTCTCGACTCATCGCCCGACGCTCCTGCTCCGTCAGATCCGACGCTCCCACTCGACGCAGACGAAAAGAAAAAGAAGAACTCTTACCGTCACCTCATCAAAAGTCTCCCTGGAAAGCATTCCATGAAAAAGGATGATTATTTTGTCACTATCATGCAGGCACCCCCGAAGCAGCACATACCCATAGTTCAGTTTGATGTAAAAACCCAGAAAGAAGCTTTCACTGTCTCTGCTGAAGGACTGAAAGGGGTTTGTCTCATTTACACCGGTTTCCTTCAACCTTTTTTATTTCCTTATCATAGTGGAATGCGTCTGCTCTCGTTCTCGAATCCGCACAAGCTCGGGAAGATCGCAAGAAGCGCGTCAGTACCACTTACTCATCGCTTTAGTTCCAACCACGTGTCTTATCATCTGTGCAATCTTCACAGAAAGAGTTAAGAAAACTTGCCCGCGCTCAAGCACAGGGAGGACCACTACCTGGCACACCAACCGCTTCTTCCCAACCCCAAACTACTTCTTCGCATCCAACGATCCCGTCTGCTCAACAACCACCTGGGGCATCACATATCTCACAAACAAAGCCACGTGTCGCACCTGTAACAATTCCTCCTCCGGGGCCAGTTGATCAGTCGGCATCCACTCCCACGAGCGCTACGCCACGTTCAGCTGTTCCAACTACCGCACCACCTCAAAGGACCAATACCTCCGTCATTAGTAGAGGTCTGAAACGCGAACTTGAGGATAGCGTAATACAGCCACCAACACCAACATCACTCTCCCCAAATGTACCCATTGGAATTGTAGGTGCTCGTGCAGGGGTAGGCAATGTACGGCCACGTCCCATCAAGAAACAACGAATGGTATGTCGTCTCATCCGTTCGCGTGGTGGACCTTGTTGAGTTCGTGTCCTCTTGTGTAGGATATGCAAGGCCAGAGCAGAGAGGTGCTCGTACAACAACCTACTCCCCAAGGTTCATAGCCCCATTTGATTGCTTCGCCTTTGTGATTTTCCCACACTTCCCATGTGGACCATCGTGACTTGGCCGTAGGCTTACGATCGTCACAAGCATTCCCACCACATCCACCTACAGTCCTCATCTGTACGGTTGGGCTGGAACATCCATCGTCACACGTATCGTGACACTGCTTCTACACACGACGATAGAAGTCAACAAGTGAGGTCTTAGGTTGGCACTGCTCGTGTACACCTGGCTGTCGTACAGTCGCTTTCCAGTACCATTCGCTCTCACGTCTCTCATTCACGAACAACCATCATTGTTTTTATGTGTTTTTAGCATTAACAGCCTCCAAGATGGACACACCCATCAAATGCTTAGTACTACACTAAATTCCCCCCCGCACTCACATCCGCTCTCGATTCATGGTCATGCCACTGATGGGATCCAAATCATGCATTACCACTACAGCTATCTTCTCTTAATGATACACGTTCAAAAGACATGTTTCCTGTTGTGAAGTCGTTACGGTCTGCTGGACAGATTCGTCCATTTTTCAAAAAGGAACCTCAGACCTAATTTACGACAGTGAAACCAAGCTCAGTTGGCCAGAGAGGACAATTTGGGCTGGATTGCTTCATTACCCCGTTAAAGTCTATGATTCTGAAGTATCGACGCAGATGGTAGACGATAAACGTTTATTCCTCGTCGGCGACAGCAAAAGTGTGTACTTGCAGTATCACTTGGCCCGGATCACGTTTTACGCAACAGCAGAAGCACGTACTACAGTGCATCCTAAGAGGGTTTCCCGTTATCAAGTAAAAAAATTGCATTTCATGGAGTTAATGATACTGGGGACACCAATGGCTTGGGCGAGTATAACGGCGATGGCGTGTCAAAGGGTGGCAACGGATAACACTGCCCTGCCCATGCGACGGCGACGGACTTGTACTTGATCGCGCTGTGAAGGAGCTGATAGTGGGCGGCGACATCACCTTTCTTCGTTAACAGTAGAGATAAGGGGCGATCAACGAAATCCTTGCGAGTCACGTCCTCAAACTTGCGTAGAGCAACAGAATCGACACCGAGTGTCGAGCCACTCAAGGTATTGATACATCTTCACTAGTAGATGACCTTCGATGAGGGCTTTAGACGATACACATGCGTAAGTAAAGTGACAGTGACCGCCGGGCCATCAGAAAACGTGTTTTGAGCTGCAGGATCCTGGGAGGATTGGGCGGAATGTCATTAAACATTGCGTGGGAACCTATCGCAAGACCTATCCTCTTGCGCCATTTTACGAACACAAGGACTGCAAATCGTTCTGTTCAGGCCATTCGACAACCGGAGTAGACTTGCCATTCTACTGATCTGTGCGATATCATCTCCAACTACAGCTTCGAGTCTCCGGTCGATGAGGTAATGGAGGACGCAACTGGCACTGAGCCCATTAAGGGGACTTCTGTGCTTCGATGCTGGGTCCTTGGGCTTGCAATCTGTCCCACAGAGCACATCTTCAGCATCGAAGAGCTTCATCACACACCCATTCTAACTCAAAATAACATCCACTACACCA
>JBBPMO010000242.1:0-34666 GCA_038090315.1 Xanthoconium stramineum | reverse complement strand
GGGGGGGGGGGAGGGGGGGGGGGGGGGGGGGGGGTGGGGGGGGGGGGGGGGGGGGGGAGGGAGAGTGGGAACCTTACTAGGGGATCTGGGAGCTGTCACAGTCTGGGCCAATCTGGGCCAATCTGGCCAGTGCTGTCTAGCCAAAGGCTGGTTTGCTGATGGAATGAGGCATTGGAGATGAATGTGGAAAGGTTCCGGTACCAGTCTGGAGAGGTGAGGAATTTGTTGATGGAGAGATATGGCAGTGAGTCAGGGGATAGGAAAATGTAGGGGATGTTGTGTAGGGGCATGAATTCCGTAACACAGTCCCTGTTACTTGCCGACCAGGAACAATACCAGACCATCTCCACTTCCATTCCCCATGAACCACAAATCAAAGTTATGTTGACACCTCTCCCTGCCCACCTCCTCAGTTGCCACTCTTGTCATCTATCTCCCTCACATCTTGCATTTCTTCCCAACCAGTCTCTCCTACCAAGACCCTCATCCCAGAATCTGGGTTCTCCCAGGAAAACACCCTACTCACAGCATCATTTGTCACTAGAACTCCTGAAGGAAGAAGGATCATGGCATCTCCAACCCAAACACTACCCCATGTCTACCTACCCACACCTGCCACACCTTCCACCCAGTGCTTACTTTGCCACAATCTCAGTCATTATTGAGAAAACTGTCCAAAATACCAATGTTTCCATTGCAAAGAAATGGCTTCAGGACATCCATCACATTTGTGTATGTGGACCTGATGCACCTTTTGCCAGCATTGGGTCCATTCTGACCGGGCTTGATCAACCAGGCCACATTTCAGATGATTGTCCATTTTCAAACTTGTCCCCAGACCAGACCACCCATATCTATGAAGACAGAACACCTCTGTGACCAGTTAAAACAGGAGTCAATAATGCTTGTGCCTGGGACTCAAGTGTATGAGAGGGGTAATGTTACGGTCAGTTACTTAGATGGTTGTACCTTTTTGATATGTGTGTCTCACTGTCTCTTTTTGCCCTTAGGACTTGCCTCATACTGTATATGGAGGACTGTTATACCTTCACCTTAGGTCCCCGTTCCTTCTCCCTCAAGCCTATTCCTGAAGGCAATCCTACCCCTGTTTCTCTCCTCCTCTTCACTTCCTGAGTGGGGTAGGACATCTCATTTGGTTACTGTCTTGATCTCTATGGACAGCCTCACTCCTATAGGCAGTTCTCTTGCACTGTCTGCATGTCCCTCTTAGTCATACATTCTACTGTCTTCCATCATATTCCTTGATGACACATCTAGTAGTACTTATATCCTGCTGCCAATGTAACATCTTTCCTTATGCTTATTCTATGCAATACAAGGTGTCTTGTGTCGTCCAAGTCTCCCCTTATCCTAAAACCTCAATCAACCCTAGTTTTCCCAGTATTCCTTTGAGGACATTGCATTTCTTCGTGAGCACCTCCCTCAGAGAAGAACTGTTGTTCCCCTCGTTCACCCACAAGGTCTCCTTCACATAACAATAGCCACATGCCCAAGGACTAGGAGGTGGAGGATTCACTGATTATTTGACCAGTGGTAAAGTCAGCCTTAGGAAATATTCATGCAGGGAGGAGCACACTTGTATGTACAGTGTGAGAATTTGCACATGTCTTCTGAGATACACAAGAAAGGCATCACTGCACCATCTTCCTTTGACCTTGACCATGTCGAAGGGAATGTTGTCCAGAAGGTATTCCAGGGTTGATCTGATGCAAATGCTATGGCCATTGAGAGGTTTCTGGCCTGTCTGCTTCAAGATGGCAGTTATGGTGTCAGGGAATTTTGACTTCATGAGGACCTTGTGCATCTTTCTGCTTTAGTAAGCGAATAGTGGGCCATCCTGTGGTGGGTTGTCGATTGCAAGATGATTCTGGAAGGCCATGAGGAGGTTGGAGGGACCTTCTTGCTTAGCCCAACTGATGCTCTCTCTGCCTGTGGCCATCTTGGTCTTGGGGAGATGGAAGTTGGTAACAATGTTGCCATGCTGGTCCTGCTTGGTAGAGACATCTGACAGCTTAACATGGCTGATGGGGTTGAATGATTGCAGTGTTTTGATGGTGAGCTCTCCTGTGTGGGCTGTGGTGTAAAATGCAGTTGTCAGGCAGGCAAAGATTGTGGCATGTATGGGGGAATTAAGGTTCAGGGCACTGTGAATGGTGTTGATGATATCAATTGTGTATGGCTTGTGAGGAGGGCATTTGGATTAGTGTTTAAAAGTCTGGTCTAGTCTGGTTTTTTTGCTATCTTTGGAAAGACCAGACCTAGACTGGACCTAAGATGGAAGGGGAACGTTCAAAGCCAGACTGGACTGATCACAACCGGTCCTAAATGTCTTTTTTCAGTCTTAGGACCAGTCTAAACCGGTCTTTTAAAGATCGGTCTTTATATGGGTGATGACATCATAATTAGACTTAGGGGTGGCGGGGAGGGTTATAGTACCAACCCTTGGCTACATTTAGAGCGTTTGATCATGTGATGTGGCCCAGAAATGACGGAGATATTCACATTTCCGGGTGACATGTTGAATATTCTCTTGTCAAGCTGAATCTACATAAATAAATTCCAAAAAAATATGATAAAATAACTGAAAATAGTCCCAATATGGTAGTTAATATTAACATAATCGGTCCTAAAAAAGACTGGTTTAAACCGGTTTTTTTCGGTCTTTTTGATTTTTCCAAAATGAAAAGACCAAGACCAAGACTGTAAAAGACCAACAAATGGTCTTTTTTGGTCTTGGTCTTGTTTGGTCTTAGTTCAGTTCAGTTGCAGTCCTTTGCCAGTCCTAGGACTGGACTTTCAAACACTAGTTTGGATTGGGAGGGCATGATGGTTGTAGCAGCTTTGAGCAGCACATTGATCTCCTGGCTGTCCCAGGGTCCATTTAATTCCATGTATCATGTGCCATGCTTTGACTCTGTTGAAGTAGTTAGTGATGGCACTACCTGAGTATGATCCAGCAAGAGTGGATATGAATGACTTGATAACAGTGGGGTTGGTGGGCACCCGGTCCAGCTCAGGAATGTTTTGCTGTTACAAAATATGTGGAAGGCCAGGAGCCCTAACCCATAAGTTTCCTTGGTGCTATTGGACCATGCATGCACAATTACCTCTTAGATGCACTGGATGTCAGACAGGGAGAGGAGGCTGGTGATATCCATTGCACATGGCCTAACTGGCAACCACTGGACTAGGTGGACCTTTGCTTTACAGAGGGGTTGAAGCAAGGATGGCACTAGAAGGGGGTGGTTTCTGCCTCAGGCCATCTGATGTGGGCTGGGAATGACAGCAGTGGGGGAAGTTTGGGGGTTTGTGTGACTGCCTGACAGGAGAGACAAGTTTGGCTGGGAGAGGATACTATGGGGTCTGTTTCATTCTAGAATGGCAAGGAGGGAGTGTGAACAATGAGGGAGGGGGATTGAGGTTGGGGTGGCAGTTCCGGCTACAACTGTTTGCCCATCCCTTGACAATGCCAATATTGTCCCTGAGAACCTTGAAATATGAGCCAGGGGAACAGGCAGCACAGATTGCATGGATGAGGAACTCAAATCTGAGACCTTCAGCCCAGCTGATGTTGTGCCCATCCATGTCCCAGCCTGGTTTGAGACACCATGCATGCCATCTGCCACCAATGATGATGCTGATGCTGAAGCCTGAACTTGCATCCAAAAAGGCCTGAAAGTCTGTGACTTGACTTGGGGGGGAGATGGGGATGGAGGGAAGAGGGAGGTGTGAGAGGGTATTTATCCACCATGCTATATCTTCCGGGGTTTCCCATGGTGGGATTCTGGGCATGAGGGGTGTGTCACTGAATATTGAGATCATTGCCTCAAGGTTGGTGAGGTAGGCTTGACTGGCAGGGAGTATTAGTAACACATGGAGTAATTTACCATGTAGTTTCTGCACCTCCATTAGTGAGTGAGTGCATCTGGATCTCCAATCCATGAGTGTGTTGTGGAGACCCATGTCTCCCTGGCCTTGTATCTGCATATCCCACACCACCTATCATCATTCCTTTTCCCTCTTCCCTTCACAGACCATCCTGATCAATCAGCTGTTCAATCTGTGTATCCATTCATCCAGAAGCTTCAATCTGCTGGTTGGATTGCCTAGGAAGCTTTGTCCTGCCCTTGTCCTCTGTCCTCGTCATTTAGGATTTGCTGGTGAGTCATTCTCTACCATTCTAAGCTAAGTAGCATAGTTGTTACAATAGTAACTATGGACTTGTTTTGCATCCTGTCAGTCTCAGGTATGCCTGGACTATAAAAGATTGTATCTGACATTTGTAATGTCAGTTTACCCTTGGTTCACTCACCCCATCACATTAATCCTAAGTCACCACCACTGTTCTCTCTTACCTTCTCTGATTCTTACGACCTTCTGCTATATCCTCACTATCCTCACCATCAAGGAAAGTGTTCGGATCATCTGTGTACTGTCCACATCTGTCCGCATCCACATCTGCCACATCCTAGAGTCACCCAGACTCTTCTACAAACCTTTCTGAAGGGCCTTTATTGCCTAAGCATTCTCCTCCTCTTTATCTTCTCTTCTTGAATCCTTAGGGTCAAACATTTCATACCCTTCTAACCCCTTGCTACTACCACCTTGGATTCCCCCATCCCCCAGGACTCAGGAGCTACTTTACAACTGGAGCCCACTGCAAGGAATTCAGTTGAGTCAACTCAGAGGACCCTTAGGCTCACTGCCCACCAACTCAAGCTCAAAAATTTACTTGAGCATTTCTGCCATCTCAACCTATCTGACGACTCTAACTTCTTCGTGCTGGTTGAAACGGATCAGTCTGACTCACCTGAGGCCTAACCTGTGGTATCACCTTACCTGATGTCATGAAGGATACTCAATCCTGATGATGTTTCATCTCTATTCATCTGACCAGACAACCATATGGACAGCTCCAGTTCTATCTCAACTGAGCATCCGAGATCTTCTGAAGAATTTGATAATCCTGTCACCCCTAATCAATGAGGCAGGTTGCCTGACTATGAGAGTTTCAGCTTGCCTGTAGTTCCAGGAACCTTCACTCATTCCTCGCCTTGACCAGTCCAACCTGTCAGATGATTGCCTTCCCCTGACAACTGGTCATCTTCCCTAACTCCACTTCCTTCTTCATTTGAAGACTCTATAAGCAACCTGCCTGACTCCCCACTGTTACCATCTTTATTCTACCTTTTTGACCCATCTCTTTCCTTCTCTCAGCACCTACCTGCTGATGATCCACCCATCTTTGAGCAATCCGCCACTCACCCCCAACTTCCTTCCTCTACCTCTTTTCCTTCTAGACCATCCAATACTCTTTCCATTGCTTCATATTTGCATCCTTCTATGCAGTCTAGGAATCCACATCATCTAACAAGGACTTCCACTGCACACCCAGTACCATCTCTCATCTGTCTCATGGCTAACAACCCTCCTCAACAGATGCCCCTTTGGGAAACCAAGGATGCTCCCAAGTTCGATGGGAAGGTCCCTGCTCTTCTCCCTTGATTCCTCGAGGATGTTGACCTTTTGGCAACTGCTGCTGGTATCAATGATGCTGAGAAAATTCATTATGCCATGTGGTATGTGGACCTCAATGAGGCTGAGGTCTGGCAAACAGTATCTGCTGCTTCCACTGCGATTCCGGACTGGGATGACTTCATTGACCAGGTCAAGGAACTGTATCTGGGTTGTGAAGAATCCAACCACTTCTGTCATGTGGACCTTCATTACTTAGTGCAGAATTCTTGGATGGCTTCCATGTGCAGTCAGGAAGACCTAGGCAAGTATAGATGCAAGTTTACTAAAATTTCATCTCATCTTGTTGATACTGGAAAGCTCTCTGAAACTGAGCAGAACAACCTCTTCCTTTGAGGATTTCCAAAGGAAGTTGAGGAGAGGATTTGTCACCAGTTGTCAATTACCAAATTTGATCTTCATCTGGATGATCCGTACCCTATGGCAGATGTGCTGCTGTGAAGTTTCTACTTACTGGATCTGCTTATAGATCAGCCTTACCCGACCTGCTGAGTGCTCAGAACCAGTGTGATTTGGCTGGGTATCTGCATCCTTTTGCCCCCATGTACCAACTGGCAACTCAGTTGCCTATACCACCAGTGTCTATGTCTGAAAGTGCTCCCATGAAAGCAAAATATGGCATGACTGGTCGACAGGAGATACTCTGTGCATTCTGTGGGAGACCAGGTCATTATGCATCCCAGTGTGAGATTTGCAAGCAATACATTGCTGTGAACCATGTGATCTGCAGCATGGATGGAAGGTTGTACCTTCCAGGTGGTCAGCAGATTCCTTGTATACCTGGTTGTAAATGCATCCAAGCTTGCATTGATCAGGTAGAGGCTGAGAATGCTGCTGCATCTCAGGCCATTGTTGCTGCGTCAACAAGCATTCCTTGAGAATCCGCCAAACAAAGCACTTTGGATCTGCTGCCGCATACAACAGTTGGAATCCTATCTGTTGCAGAACCAGCAGATAGGCTACTACCTATCAAGTCTCTCCTTCTGCAGAAATGGCTAATCCTGATTTTCAGCCTTACCTTGTGAAAGCTTGGGCTGCCTACCAAGCTGCCAAGTGTTCACATGATGCTCCACCCAAGGAATCATGTCACCTGATGTATCATGGGCCAATTGGATTCATTTGCTGAAGGTTCTGGATTCAACTGGATTCAATCTACCTTCGACCAGTATGCCTTCTCTCACTGTGTCTAATGCTAACATTTGTTCTTCCCATACCACCCAATGATTTAGAGATGCTCCAACCAAGAGCGCATCAGAGCGGATATTTGAACCCCCTAGCATTGTGGTACCTATCCTGGACCTCATCACTGCTGCACCCGACTTCCAGGAGCAATTCTATGACATTGCTGCTGTGAGACATACCTCTCCCCCAATTGATATGGTTCAATCCATTGGTGACCTTGACACCACTCAATCCTTTAATTGTTTCATAACCACTATTTCTGACAAACACCTGGGTAGTGATCAGACATTGACTCCATGTATTGAGGAATCTGAGGAAACCTTTTGTTCTTTGATTGTGCCCTCAGATTTGGGGGACTTGCCTTCACTGGGTGATTTATTGTTTGCTGCATGTTATCCACTTTCTCAATCAACAATTTCATCCATTCCTTTTGAATCTTCCTACTTGCAAAAGCAATCCAGTTTACAATCCGCTTCCACTTCCATCTTACCATTACATTCCATGACCAATTAACCAACCTCATCCATTTTACCTTGTGTTCTGGATTGCAACTTGCCCTCAAATATTGAAATTATTGACCAAGATTCTCTTTTTGCTCTTCCTTGCATTTACTTCCTTGCACCCATTTGACCTATTTTTAAATTCAATCTGACCTTGCTCTCTTTGCTACTTGTTAACCAACTGGTGGATCTGAAGGTCTTCTCCATTCTAGGTGAAAGCCTGGAGGAGTACCAAGTTGTTAGACACCATCCACCCACCAGTTTGGCAGCATTGACTACTGACGATTACCTCACAGACCCTCACATCACCCACCAATGCAAGGACCCTTGCTCTCTCAATCTGCTACCAAACGAGATCACAAAGTCCCCTGTGTCCCCTTCCTTGGCTTGTGGATTCTTCCCAAGCCAGGAGGCTTGGATTCAAACAACCCCTCAGGGATTTCTGCATCATATGATATATTATCCATTTTATCCTGGCCTTTGTCCAGCAAACCTCTGTTTCACCCTGGGATTAGGCCAGCAATCTCATTCTCAATCCATTCCATCCTGGTTTTCATCCAGTGTTTGTTATGGAATTTGTCGGCCTCCACGATATCCCCTACATTGTCCTCTCTTCCAACAAACCCCTGCATGTCTCCTTTGCAGAATTTCTCACATCACTGGACCAGTTTCACAACCTTTCCTTGTTCATCCCCAATGCCTCATTCCCTTAGACAGAACTCCACCTTGGTCTCTTTCCCTTCTCATTTTGTTTCTATTTCCTCCACCAGTTGATCAGACTGATGGTTTCCATTCTGTTCCATTCTTGTCTCATATGCTTTCCACTTTAGATTCCACAGCTGCTGCACAACTATGCCACAGCACTGGCCTTCCGTTCCTCATCCCTTCTCATTGGACAGCCATTCTCCTTAGCCACTATCTCTCTCTTGGGTGATGCAGTTTTTCCTATTCTACATGGTCCATGTGCTGCCCTTGTACAGTATATAAGACTGCCTCTTTTGTATCTCTGTTCCTCAGCTAGTTCTATGCAATCCAGCCTAGTTTCTAGTTTCCAAGGTTCACCTTGAGACCCACCTCATCTGAAGCCTTCCCTTACCCAGAACAGCTCTTTTAGGACATTGCAACTCTTCATGAGATCCTCCCTAGGATACTCTCTCATACACACGAACCATATCCGGCAAGAGATTACTCATAGCCACTCCTTGCGTGTTGAAGATTACTTGAAAGACACTCTTGACATGGATCCGACCAGAGATTACTTATAGCCACTCCTGGTATACAACTGTTATTACCAACTAGGCCTTGGTGTAACAGTGTTCTCATCCATCTCTCGAATCAAACTAGAAACAAAACAAAGAATCCACTACATTATGGAAAGAACAAACTCTCATCTATGTCTCCTGCTCTATCTTATCCCCTATATCCTTTCTTCAAACAAAACAAAAACAAAAGCCCTCTTGTATCTCGATTCTTACCTACCACCTTTAGACTTCGTCCTCATGCAAAGACACTGCACCCATTGGTTAAATCCTACAATCCACCGACCATCTGTTGGACTCGGGTACAATCCAAGAAAAAGAATCATCTGTCTTCCTCATTTTCACACTTAAACATCTGCTCTTTTCATGTTTTTGCACTCATGCTGATTAATCCTTGTGTCATGTACAGACCCCAGTCATTCTGATTGACGATGGACTGGACTGGACTCAAATGGACACCCACAGATTCACTCAGATACACTTGGCACAACTTGGATACCATTGGAATATTCTATATATGGGCTACAGATGGGGCAGTATACTACACGTCAGCCAAGCCCTCCTTCATCTCTGCCAACTTCTCTAGCATCCTAGCTACCTCTGACTCCATCCCCCTCATCTGCCCAAGGATCAAGTGGACGTCTGCCTCCATTGCCCACATCCACCTGATTGTGTTGTGCATTGTGGACTCAAGTGCTGCAACTTGTGACCATGTGATAGGTTTGCCCAACGTGACTGAGCAGATGGGCATGCTGACCTTGTGTTTGCCATGCACCTTGCTGGGACCTGCTTTCTTGTCGTCTGACACCTTGAATGATTGTCTCATGGGCAGGCACCTTCTTGCAGATCTTAGAGGTTAGTCTCTCTGAAGACTTGTTAGGGTGTGTGGACCACAATCTGGCAATTGTGTACCTGCAGCCTTGGCCTTCTCATCCCCTCCACCCTGCTTGCCTCCATGCCCACTTGACTTGTCACACTTCCCCTTCGATTTCTGGCATGTGTTGCACATCTGGTTCAGTAGCCCTGTGCATACCTTGTTCAGACTTGCACATCTGCCGCAAGGAGGCTTGTGCTTGACTTCCTTGTTGCTATCTGCCTCAGCTTGTGGTTCCTCCAGTGGGTGCTGTGCATCCAGTCAGTGCTATCCAATCCATGATCAATCCGCTCACCTTGTGCCTTATGAATATAACGACCTCCATGCTGCATGTGGACCTGTGTGCAGATGGGGATGAGGCTGGCATCACCCTCATCACACAGAACTCAATCCACTTCACAGGCACTGGTTTCACTGTTGGTTTTGCTGCAGGGGTCAGTGGCCTCATTTCCTCTTCCACCTCATGCACCAGGCTCGTGTTGTCATTGAACAGGTGCGCAGCCTCATTGTTGACCTCCTCCTCACCACCTGAACATGCCGGTTCCTTACCCTTGTGCAATGCCTCCTCCTCCTCTTCCACCTTGTGTGCCACAAATTCTCCTTGGCCTTGCACTTGCCTTCCCACCTCACATGCATCTCTTCTGCTTCTTTGAGAGCCTTCTTTGCATCATCTGGAATGGGCACATTGATGTTGAGCTTTGCAGCCTCCTGGAGTGCCGCTTTGAGTTCTCTCTGGATGGTCATCAGCATCCTCCTTCGAAGCAACCGTTATCCTACTTACCAGGATGACCTCCCATTGCTTTACCCAGTAGTCCTTCTCCTCATGCAGCTCTTCCTTATTATTGGGCATGACCTGAGCCACAGTCTCTATGCTTTTCAAGGCCTTGGCAATGCAGGCACAACTTTCAACTTGTGCAGGCATGTCATGGGTGATGGGCTTGGTGACTGGGAAAATATTGGTGAGGTGGGCAGACATGTTGAGGTTGTGGATGACGACGAAGACACATGACAATGAAGATGGATGGTTGTGGTATGAGTTCAAGTTGCATCTCAGCTAGGGTTCCCTTTTTATCCAGTTGCTGACTAAGCAAGTCACATCTGACTGAGGACAGTCAGCAGCAAAGTCCCTTGCAGATGTGGAGACCCATGTCTCCCTGGCCTTATATCTGCATATCCCACACCATCATATCATCATTCCTCTTCCCTCTTCCCTTCACAGACCATCCTGATCAATCCACTGTTCAATCCATGTATCCATTCATTCAGAAGCTTCAATCTGCCAGTCAGATTGCCTAGGAAGCTTCATCCTGCCCTTGTCCTTTGTCCTCGTCATTTAGGATTTGCTGGTGAGTCATTCTCTACCATTCTAAGCTAAGTAGCATAGTTGTTATGATAGTAACTATGGACTTGTTTCGTATCCTGTCAGTCTTGGGTATGCCTGGACTATAAAAGATTGTATCTGACATTTGTAATGTCAGTTTACCCTTGGTTCACTTACCCCATCACATCAATCCTAAGTCGCTGCCACCATTCTCTTTGATCTTCTCTGATTCTTACAACCTTCCACTATATCCTCACTGTCAAGGAAAGTGTTCGGATCATCCGTGTACTGTCTGCATCCATCTGCATTTGCATCTGCTGCATCCTAGAGTCACCCAGACTCTTCTATGAACCTTTCTAAAGGGCCTTCATTGCCTAAGCATTCTCCTTCTCTTTATCTTCTCTTCTTAAATCCTTAGGGTCAAATATTTCATACCCTTCTAACCCCTTGCTACTGACCACCTTGGATCCCCCTATCCCCCAGGACTTAGGAGCTACTTTACAGCATTGATATACTTGATCTGTTTGGCTTTGGTTAGGGTTACCATACATTTTGATGAGTCCCATTCTAAACCTATGAAGGTCAGTTTCAGGGTGAAGGGAATGTCTTTGGATAGTTCCCAGGGAATGCCAAGTTGATTAGTGATTTTGTCGACATCATTTAGGTTGTAGTAGAATTGTTGATCTTTGTAGGTTTGGGGAGAAGATTGTGATAGGTCTTGAATGGGTGAGGACATATCCTCATTGAACTCTTCAATTTCATCATTGGGTAGTCTTCCATCCACTATCATGAGTGTCTGCCTCTGACACAGTAAGCTCCTTCTTTGGTAATGTGCTTGGCAATCAATGATCTGATGCAATTAAACTCTGAGAGGTAACAATGTGGGATGCGGAAAAATATGTGATTGTCTACCCATCTCACAATAGGACCAATTCCTGCTGCCCTTAGAAGTCAGTTTCAGCCTCTCTGATTTTTCCATAGATACCACCAGATGGTGCGAAACCAAAACAAAAGGAAGTATTAACTGCAATTTTATTATCTGCTAAGGAATGGCCAGGGAAGGCCATTGGGAAGGGTGGAAGGGGACAGTATGGTAGACTTCTGCTATGTCATGAACTGCTGCTTGGGATCTTGGGGGGAGGTAGGAAATGAGGAGACATGTGATCTGGAAGGTGCTATATTGCATGGGAAAGCAGTCAGGGTCAACTTGGGAGTTGACTGATGAGATGCCTGAGGGTGAGGGTTTGTGGGGGAATGAAAGATTTTGAATGAGGTGGAATTTCCCTGGCTTCCCTGGCTTTGGGACAAGGCATAGGGAAGCAGTTTGGATGGGGCCTAAGAGGTTCTCGATGGTATTGAGGTTGAAGGGGCCTATGTAGCAGCCTTTGACAATTTCTTTATTCACAATTTCCTCAAATATATGCGCAAACTCCTTGATAGAGGGATTATTAGGTGGGGTGAATGACTGCACAGGGTTACTAAGTCCAACTGCAAAGCCAGCTTGGAGGCCATTTGGTATGGTTGGGCATTTATGATACAAGCCTGTTTGACACAGCCAGGCCTTCTACACATCTGGGACATATGGGATTAGGGCTTTAAGGCTTCTGCACCTTAGGAGATGATTGAGCTCCATGTCTACTATCCCCATAGCCTAAACATTCATGGAGAGTGGTGGAGTGCTTTGTTCAGCAGCCAAAGGGCCTCTGCCAATCTATACAGATGGCTGGGCCATTGGGATTGATGAGAAAACCATCAGGGCTGCGCTGACAGTGGCAGGGTGTGCTGTCCCAGAGTTCTTTGCAGTTGCAATTTTGCACATCATGCAAAAATCGACCAAGACACTTGGGGCATACTGATCTTCCAGTTTTGCCTTTGGCTCTGCCTGCTGTATGCTTGGGAGACTGAGAGTGCAAGGGGGACCTGTTGACTGGTTGCTGATCCTTTGAGTGCCTGGAAGGCTGCTCATGTGATGGGCAGTTGGATGAGGGGCTTGGAGAGCAGGAGGTGGCATTGCAGTTGTGCCAATGCTTGTGATGGTCACTTTGGGATGGGTAGTAGTCAGGTTGTCCCTGATTATGGGGAGATGGATTGTCAGGAGTGTCTTGTGGCTGTACAATTGGGGAGTGAATGGCAGGACATGGTCCACAGTGCCATAGAGCAATGGGGGTGAGGGTGCAGTGGTGATGAATGACACAATTGCACATGGTTTGGGACATAGATAATGTGAGGGGGGGGTGGAAGATACAGACAAGGGGGCAAGAAAAAGAACGTGGAAGGGATGGTTAGTTTCAAGGGCTACATGCACATGGGCTAGGGTATCATACCTTGGTTACATAGTTGTAGCTGTTGCATACTCAGACTTTGTCAGTGATGAAGCTTAGGAGATTGTTATTGGTGATGGAGATATCATAGCCATGCCCTGCTTTGAGTTTGGTGTGCCAGTCAAATCAGGCCTGCAAGGCATATATGTAAGGATGATCTTCTCTCTGAGGGAGAGCTCAAGGGTTGGGTGCATCTCTAGATGCCAGAAGAAGGTCGCTAGAGCATTGAGGTTGGATTTGGGCCAATCTGCCCTCTCCATGTAGTTGAGGGAGCAATTCCTGGCTTGGATGAACTGTGAGAACATGAGTTCATGGTTGGGGAGGGTGCTGCATGATGCATGAACAGAGTTGATAGATCAGACTGTGAGGTGATCCTTGACTTTGAAGATACCAAAGGTGTCAATGGTGTGGGATTTGGTGGAATGTTTGGCAGTGTCTGTGTGGCCCAAGGGAGAGAAGTACCAGAGCTGGATGTAGTTGAAGGTTTTTGGTTTTTGAAGGGCATACTGCAATGGTGGATGTGTGAGGACATTAGAGATTGAAGTGCCAGGAGTGAATGTATTCATCTTGGGCTTTTTCTTCTCTGCCTCCTTCTGTTTGGCCTCTGCCAGTTTGTGGGCAATCCTTTCTTGATCTTCTTCCTGGTGCCTGCATTCCAGTTCCTCCTCTTCTGCAGCCCTGTTTTTTGCTTCCCTTTGTGCATTCCAGGCTGCAACACATGTGTTCTTGCCCACTTGCCAGGCAGCAATGAGGCATTCAATAGCCTGTTGCTCATTCTCCTGGTATCCAGTGGTGAGACCTTGGCAGATGACATTGTAATTGGGGCCAGCAAAGTCTAGGACTTGTTCAAGAGCTGGGTTGGCCATTTTGAGTGACAAAGTGCAGAGAGTGGCATTGCACTAAGAGTGAGTGAGTGACTTGAAGACTAAGGATGATGAGGAATGAAAGAGTGCAAAGAAACAAAAAAGAGTGTGTGCACTCTGCTTGAGGAGATGCAGGCCATGAATGAGGGAAGTGGCATGAAGGAAAGGTGATGCTGCACCACACTCAACTCTGCTCATCCAAAGACATAGCTCTGCAACACCTAACAGCATCACAGATCATCACATAAAGAAAAGACAGGCCAAGGTGAATATGAAGACCATTTCAGCAGGGGTAAGTTCAAGCTGCATGGTGTTCAATGTCAAGGGCTGTCTGGGGAGGGGAAGACATTGGGGTGCTGAGCTTTATAGGCTCAAATGAGATACTTGGTGTGAGCAAGATGGGAAAGTGGTTCCCAGGTGCCTTCCAATGGGGGATAGCCTTCCCATTGGTCATGAAATTGTCAGTGGGAGGCAGAGCCTTGATGGGTGATGATGAATTCCATGGTGTATTCTTCTTCTTTGTGGATGACAGAGGGTGGGGGAGATAGGAAGTTCAGGTCATGTTCAGGGGTTTCCTGATAGGTGGATAAGAGAAAAGCATGGAAGACAGGATGCATCTTCCATGTGGGAGGTAGATGGAGTTTGTAAGTGGAGGGAGAGAGGACTTGTTCAATTTCAAATGGACCCTCACACTTGGGCACAAGTTTTCTGGACAGATAGTGAAGGTTTAGGTTTTTGTTATTGAGCTAGACCTTATTTCTAGTGTTTCAAAGTCCAGTTGGCAACTGATTTGAAGACTGGCAACTGGACCAGACTGGACCATGGTCTGGTTGCCCCTGGATTCAAAACATAAACAGTCCAGTTTTTTTAAATTGAAGAAAACTCAAAGACTGTTCCTCCATCCAACACTCAAGGACAAAGCAATGCAAGTAGGCATGCTGAAAACAAACTTCACTTGCATGTCAATGACATAGTATCTCTTAAGTTAATGGTGACTTGGACTCAGCCACCTAGCAAGCTCTCCAAGACAAACTGGATGGATCCTATGAAGAAGACACTAAAGGAGCTAATGTTACACAAGTTGACAGACTTGTGTTCAAGGTCTAGAGTTACTTACTCTGAGAGAGGTACTCACAAAGAGACATTGCATCCTCAAAGAAGTCTTCAGGGTTAGGAACAAGTGACAAGAGGACTATGACACAACCAGACAAGTTGTGGATCGCAAGAATAAGGAAAGAGTACAGGCTATGTGGGTATTTAAGTATTACAGATTATCTAACCAGAAGGACATAGAACTGTATGGAAGGATGGGGACATGTGACTACTGCAAGAGAAGTAGCCAGAGGAGGAATAGTCCTGTGAGAAGACATAGTACTAGAGCAGAAGGAATAAGGGAAAAGATAAAGGACCAAAGGCAAGTAAGTAGTGATCAACCTCCTCATATTGAGGAGCAAAGCAGAAGTAAGGACAATGTACTTCAGAGATAAGAAAGAAGACATGAGAAAGGAAAAAGATTGTAACATTACCCCCTTTATATATTTGAGCCCCAGGCTCAACATATCTAAGCCTTTCATTCATCATCCACAAGGGTATTGAGGACATCGTCCTCCAAGTAGGATCCAGCATAAGCACTTCAAGCTTCTGACTTGGATAGGAGGTCAATTGGACAGTTATCTGCCACATGTCCTTATTCATTGCATCTCCCACAGATCTGATGATTGCACACATTGTCAGAATGTCCCCATTGATGACAGAGATCACATTGGATTTTCAAACAATGATGTGCTGCATGTCTGGGGGCTGCCTGGCAACACGAAAGGCAGGTTTACAAGGGGCATTCCATGCCATGGTGACCAAGATCCAAGCAATTGTAACAATGGGTGGTGTTACACAAGTTGACAGACTTACGTCAAGGTCAAGGATTACTTACTCTGAGGGAGGTACTCACGAAGAGACACTGCATCCTCAAAGTAAGGCTAAGGTGATGAACAAGAGACAAAGGGACTAAGTCACAACCAGACAAGTTGTGGATTCATAAGACTGACATTGTGATTGCATAGAACAAGAATGAAGAGAGGGATACAGGCTGAGCAGGTATTTAAGTACTACGGATTACCTAAGTAGAAGGTTGTAGAACCATGTGGAATATTGGGGAAATGTGACTACCATGAGAGAGATAATCAAGAGGAGAGACAGTCCTGTAGTGAGACTAGAAACTAGAGAGGGAAGATCAACGAGGAAGAGTAAGGTGGAAAGGCAAGTAAGTAGTGATTGGTCTCCTTGTGTAGAGGAGCAAAATGGAAGTAAGGGTATCATACTACAGCGACAAGGAAGAAGACATGAAAAAGGAAGAAAATTGTAACATTACCCCCTTTGTACATTCAAGTCCCAGACTCAATATGTCCAATTTCCCTAGTTGTCATCCACAAGGGTATTGAGGTTGTTGTTGTCCAAGTAGGTTCCCTCATAAGTGCTGTGAGTGTCTGGCTGGGTAAGCGGATTGACTGGGCAATTATCAACCATATGCCCTGGGGTGTTGCATCTTCCACAGATTTGAAGATTGCAGATATCATCAGAATGTCCCCATCTAAGACAGAGATCACATTGGGTTGCCAAACAATGATGTACTGCATGACTGGGCACAGCCTCTCTGCAGGTAGAACAGATGTGCATCGGGCAAAAGAGCCCATGGTGACCAAGATCCAAGCAAATGTAACAGCAGGTGTTTGGGGAGGAAGAATGCAAATGTTGGACCAGGACTCTGGATGCTGAGGAAGTAATCCATTGGCCTTTGGCAATCTGGATCTGGATGACATTGTCAGTGTTTACTGGGCTAATGGTAGGAGAGGAGGGCAGGGATGAGATGCAAAGGGCCAAGGGTAGGGTGGCAGGGGATGTAGGATGGTGCCTGACCTGTCCCAAGTAGTTGCACTGTTTGGCTCAGGTGAGGGAGAGAAAGATCTCAGTGAAGGCAGGGTGGAGTATGTTTGTGGGGAGCTCCTCCAAGTAGCAGTGGAAGGAGTGGGAGAGGAGGAGGTCAAGGATTGGTCCAGGCAGCAAGGAGAGGGTGGTGTGAAGGGGCAGGCCGAATGAAGTAGGAGATCATCTGGGCACACTCAGAAATGCTGGAGTTGGGCGAGGGCGACGTGATGAAGGAGTTGGACCAGGAGTTGGCAAGGGACGTCTTGCTGGTATGAAGGGAGTCCTTCGACAGCAATGAGGATGGTGGGGGTGGCAACGACAAGGATGAAGAGAGCGTGGATGCAAGATGTGGGGAGGAGACGGATCTGGATGGGGACAGAGTCAGGCAGGGGCGAGTGGGGAGGTTTGTAAGTGGGAGTGGTTGGGAGATATGGCATTTGTACAGTGGGGGGTTGGAACGTCGGTGAAAATGGCAGAGGATAAAAGCAGAGATTAAAAGAGCAGAGAGAGAGAGAGAGAGCAATGATGATGGGTGTAGTGGGGTTTGGAGAGACTGAGTAGGAAACTGGGGCAGCCATGGGCATGCACAGGGGGGTACTCATGAAGAGACACCTCTTCCTGTGATTTCAATTGTGGATGGGGCAGCCAGATTTCTTGCAGAAACAGGAGTGGATTTTGGCATGGTCAAGGTTGAGTTTTTGAAGGTGAAGGAACTTGAGTTGGTAGAGGGTGAAACCGAGTTTCCAAGGGATGTCTGCACACCTGATGGGGAGGACATTGTCGTGTGGTCGAGTGAAGGGCATGGCGTCGTGGTTAAGTAGCTAAGCTGACGAGTTTGCTTATAAGTGCTGAGTATTTTTGCCACATGTTGGAGGTTTGATTTGGGCTCCCAGGTATTTTCCAACAATGGGTACCCTTTCCATGCAGTCAGGTATCTGCAACGTCCCAAGGTGCCATGGTGTGAGATAATTTGGTTGACCTCATACTCTTCTTTGATATCAATTAGGTCAGGCAGTGGTTTTCAGAAGTTTGGACCATGTGCTTCGGTTTCCTTGTAGGAAGAGAGAAGGGGGGCATGGAAGACGTCGTGTATTTTCCAGGTGAATGGTAAGCGGAGATGGTAGGTGAGCAGGGAAAGCACCTGAGATATTTCAAAGGGTCCCTGTCATTTGGGCGCTAGCTTCCTAGAGGGATAGTTGAGGCGGAGGTTCATTGCTTCCAACCACACCTTATCTCCAACTTTCTAAGGGGAAAAGTTCTGAGTGTTTCGTTCCTTCATGATCCAGCAGGCAGTTTCATGTGCTGCTAAGGCTTCTTTCTGGGCTTCTTCCAGGGCTGTTAGGCGGTTTTCCAGGGCTGGGAGGAAGGTCTTTCCCAGGGGTGGATATGCTCTGGGTTCATATCCATGTAACAAGGAGGATGGTGAAACTTTAGTGGAGCTGTGAGGAATGGAGTTATGTATGATGAAGTTCAGTGGTGGGGAGGAAGTCCATCCATTTCTGAGGGTTGTTGGCACAGAAGATGCAAAGGTATGTTTCGATTTCTTGATTGGTTCATTTGGTCTGTCCATCTGTTTGAGGATGATATGTGGTGGAGAGTTTGACATCGTAGTGGAGGAGTTGTGCTAGTTCTCTGGCAAATGCAGAAGCGAATTGGGGGCCTCTGTCAGATATCAAGGAGTCATGAAGGCCAAAGCGTTTGAATATGTGGTGGAGGAAATGTTTGGCTACTCTGGCTGCATCTAGGGATGAGAATTACCCCCTTCGTAACCATCAATGAGTCATGTCTGTTCAAAGGAGGGAGGTCAGTGATGAGGTCAACAGAGAGCTGTTTGAAAGGCAGGGGGGAAGACGAGAGGATGGGAGCAAGTGGGGGGCAAGTTGGATGATGATTAACCTTGTTCTGTTGGCAAATGGCACATCCAGTGATGAAGGCATTGACAAATGAGGAAAGGCCCGGCCACCAGAAGTCTCTTTCTAGTAGGGCTTTGGTTCAGAAACATCCTGCATGTCCTGTGGTGGGAGAGTTATGTATGGACCAGGTGATGGCTTGTTGTTCGTGTGGGGGAATATACATGTGGCCCTTGAAGTATAGATGACTGTTGGTCATATGCCAGTCATTCATGGATGAGCGAGGGAACAGAGGGGAACCAACTTTCAAGCTTTCTAGAGCCTGAAGTACAAGTGGGTCAGATTGGGTGGACGATTGAATTTTCCGGGCCAGGGCAAGGTCTAAAGCTTGGATGATGATGGGTTCGGGCATATGGCTGTCTCATGGTTATCCTAGGTGGTGTCCATGTGGTCACGTCTGGACAATGCATCTGCAGGGGCCATCTTGGTTCCTGGAATGACCTGCCATTGTAGGTCAAAGTCCTGCAAAAATAGGGACCATCTGGCTTGTCATCTGGATAGTTTCCAAGGATCTTTGATATAGGAGAGGTTCTTGTGGTTGGTAATGATGGTGATGGAATGTGTAGTTCCTTGGAGATATTGGCGCCATTCTCCTAATGCTAAAATTACTGTGAGGAGTTCACAGTTGTAGATGTCATAGTTGCATTGAGCAGAGGAGGAGGTGTGGGAGAAGTATGCACAAGGATGCATGTTGGAGTTCTTGTCTGCTTGCATGAGGACTGCTCCAGCAGCCAACAGGGAAGCATCAGTCATGATAGAGAAGGGTTGGGTTACATCTGGGATTCTTAGGACCAGAGCAGAGGAAAAGATGTGTTTGAGGTGTTTGAAAGCACATTGTTGGAGTTGAGTCCAGATCCAAGGTTCACCTTTCCAAGTGAGCAAGTTGAGGGGGGCTATGATGTTGGAAAAGTCTGGGATGAATTTCCTGTAAAAGTTTGTGAACCCAGTGAATGACCAGATCCCTTTGACAGAGGTGGGGGGTTTCCACTCTTTTATGGCTTCCAGCTTCTTTCCATCCATCTTGATTTCCCCTTGTCTGATAATCATGCCCAGAAATTCCATATGAGGGGCGTCAAATACACATTTCGAGAGTTTCATTGATAGTCCATGTTCTTGAAGTTGCTGAAGTACATGTTGAGTTTGTTCATGATGGAGGGAAATGTTGTCTTTGGTGTGGATGCCGAGGTCATCCATGTAGATTTTCAACCATTTCTCTCTCAGCATGTGGGCGAAAATGTGATTCATGAATGCCTGAAACATGGGGGGAGCATTGCAGAATCCGAAGAACATGACTGTGGATTTGAAGAGTCCCATGGGGGTAATGAAGGCAGCTTTCCACTGATCCTCCTCTCAAATGCGAATGTTGTTATATCCCCAGCGAATGTCAAATTTGGTGAACAGGGTGGACTCCTTTATGTCATTGACGAGTTTTGGGATGAGAGGGAGTGGTTAGGCATTTCGGATGGTGTGGGAGTTCAGGTAGTGGTAATCTTGACATGGGTGAAGGGTTCTGTCCTTCTTTGGTATGAAGAAGGGGGAGGCTTGGGGGGATTTTGAGGGTATGATTCGTTGTAAAGTAGCTCCTGAGTCCTGGGGGATAGGGGGATCCAAGGTGGTCAGTAGCAAGGGGTTAGAAGGGTACGAAATGTTCGACCCTAAGGATTCAAGAAGAGAGGATAGAGAGGAGGAGAATGCTTAGGCAATGAAGGCCCTTCAGAAAGGTTCGTAGAAGAGTCCGGATGACTCTAGAATGCGGCGGATGCGGATGTGGACGGATGCGAACGGTACACGGATGATCCAAACACTTTCCTCGACGGTGAGGATAGTGGGGATATAGCGGAAAGTTGTAAGAGTCAGAGAAGGTCGGAGAGAACGGTGGCAGTGACTTAGGATCGAAAGCAATAGAGTGGGAGTGAACCAAAAGTGCTATTACAAACATGGGATACATTCTTTTATAGTCCGGGCACACCCGAGACTGTCAGAGAATGATAAGGATCCGTAGTTATGAGTCCATACAAGCGTAAGTAGAGAGGAACATAGAGTGTACGGAGGAAGAAGATAGGAGAGATGATGTTACATGGCTTAGAAGACTAAAGGATGACTTACCAACGAATCCGGGATGACGAGGACAAGGATCAAGGACAGGACGAAGCTTCCGAGCCAATCCGACGTACGGATAATAGCTTCTGGGTGTGCAGATGCATGGATACAGCGGCGGATAGGATAGGATTTGCTATAAGAGAAGGGAGGAGGTATGTGGATGGTGGAATGGCATGGTATGTGTGTCTGCAAGGCCAGGGAGAGACTGGGCTCTACATTGTCCTGTCTTGAGATGTTCTTCAACAAAGGATTTGCAGGTTTCCATCTCTGTCGGATTGAGAGAATAGACCTTGGCAATCTTGGGGACAAAGTCTGGGCGAAGTTTGATGGTATGATCATAGGGATGATGAGGGGGGAGTTGGTCATGGGTTTTCTCCAAGAAGACATCCACAAAGTCTTTGCATCATTCAGGTATGATGGGCTCAATTGACTGAGCAGCTTGGGCGATCTGGGTGGAAATGGTGGTTTTGTTGATCTATTCCCCTCCCAACCAAGCCTGATGCTTGTTTAGTCTATTAGAAATCTTTCGATCTGCATCAAGACCTAACCATCGCAGGAGGTATCATTGGGGGACATAGTTGGGGGGTGGAGAGGCCGGTGACTTCAGGATGGAGACAGTGTTTGATATCCAGTCGATCTTGGGGTTCCATTTGTGCAACCAGGGCATTCCCAAGATGACTTGTTGTCAGCCAAGACTGAGGACCATAATAAGGTCAGTACTTTCTCTGGATTAAGAGAAGAGAATGTCTGTGTGGGCTTTCCATCCAATGGTTCCCTTGATATTGGCTGTTCCATCCACATTGTATGCTTGAATGGGCTTGGGGAGCTGTTGTAGGGGGAAGTTTGCTTTGGATAGGAGACCAATGTCAATGAAATTTCTGGTAGCACCACAGTCAATGAGGGCAGTGGTTTCAACAATTTGTGTTCCAGTAGCCAGTTTGATGGGGAGACAAATGGTTCGTTCATTTGGCAAGGCTACTAATACATGGGACAAGTCATGGGAAGAAGACATTGAGGCAACTTCCTGAATCAAAAACCCTCATTATCAGAGAATGTGGTAGCAGCAGCCACATTTTCTCCCTCATCTTCATAGCAAATTTTCAATGTCTGGAGGATGTCCTCAGTAGTTCTGCCCTTGGTGGTGAGGTTCTGGATAAATGTGTCAATGGGGGTGATGGTGGTGATGGTGGCAGTGGAGGACATGGAGGGGGCGGAGGTTTCAGTGTTTCTGACCATTTGGGGACAGTGATTTCCTTTGGGTTTCCTTGGTGACTGAGTGGATCGACATTTGTTTGTGCTGTGTCCCTTTTTGTGACATCTGAAACAGAGTCCCTCCCTAATGCATTGGGCATGATCTGCTGGAGAGAGCTTTTTTAAATGGACAGTGTCGACATCCATGGCATTGGGATCTTTGGTGGAGCATGAATTGGGGGAAAACGAGGAGAGGGGTGGACCCTGTCCCTTCTTAGGAGCAATGATATGAGCTTTTTGTTTGTGGGAGTCAATGGCCTTTTCCATTCAAGCCTTGAGAGTGGTGGGAACTTTTTCCATGGAGTAGATCATGGTAGCAATTTGGATGTCTAATCCTTCAGCAAAGAGTCTTCACACTGCTGGGGTGTCACCTGCTTGGGCTTAAGCCACCAGGTATTGGAATTTGGAGAGGTATGTCTGAAAACTGTCATCCTTTCAAGTAGCAACCTGTTTCAGGGCTTCAAGTTCATCCCTGGCTGTCTCATCTGCATGGTATGGATAGAACATATCGGTGAATGCTTGTTTCACATGGTCAAAGTCTTTGTCTGCCACATTGACATTTGAGTCAGCAAGGATGTGCAACCAGATATCTGCAAAGTAGCGTCCTTGTCCTTTGTCCATTCTATTGAGCAGGGTTACCAACTTGGTGTCATCTGTGGTGTAGGTGGAGGGATTGATTTGAAAGTACACTTCCATGGCATTTATCCATCAGATTGCATCCTCAGTTTCTCCAGAGAAAGGTTTAGGGAGGGTGTTACAATTTCTTTCCTCTCTCACATCTTTTTCCTTGTCTTCATAGTACGACGCCCTTACTTCTCCTTTGCTCCCTCCTACCAAGAGACCAATTGATACCTACTTGCTTTCCCATCCTATTCCTCTCCTCTTGTACTTCCTCTTTAGTATCGCCTTGTTCTACAGGACTGTCTCACTCCTTAGTTACCTCTCTCATGGTAACTACGTTTCCCCTACCTTCCATAGAGTTCTACAACCTTCCATGGTAACCTGTAGTACTTAAATACCCGCCCAGCCTGTACTTGTTTCCTTATTCTTGTTCTACGCAATCACAGTGTCAGTCTTACGAATCCGCAATCCGTCTGATTGTGACCTAGTCCCCTCGTCTCTTGTTCATAACCTTAGCCTTCCTTTGAGGACGCAGTGTCTCTTCGTGAGTACCTCCCTCAGAGTAAGTATCATTGACCTCGACGTAAGTCTGTCGACTCGCGTAACAAAAGAACAAGAATTCTCTTTTGTCCCTCCTATCTAGGAGCAGGACCACCCCAGCCAACCCAAGATTTTCCCCCAGCACACCAAGAAAGTTTTCCGAGCTCCTGATGACTCAGAAGCAACCGGAACACCCCAGAACCCCTTGGACTTAGCAGTCACCCCTCAAACACAGTCCCCCACTAGACCCAGTACCCCAATGGACCCCTCCTCATCCTCCAAGAGAGTTTTAGGACGTCAATACACAGTCAACCCTGCATCACTGCCCTCGCCACCCAAACGCACTACCTCACTGCCACCCTCTGGTTCCCAGCCCAGTATCCCAGTAACCAACCCGTTACCACCAGTCACCCCCTTAGTAACCACAGTGCCTTCAGTCATACCAATGACCACCCCATCGATCTTTGCACCCCCAACCACAGTTCCCCCATCGCAACCCCCTGCCAACCCAGTTCCCCCACCAACAAATCCCATGTCCACCACCACTAGCACCAACACAGTTAGGGATGCCCTCCCTGAAATTTTCTCTGGAGAAACTGAAGATGCTAACCGATGGGTAAACGCCATGGAAGCGCATTTTCAAGTCAACCCCTCCACCTTCACCACAGACGACGCCAAAGTGGTGACCCTACTCAACAGAATGAGCAAGGGATGAGGAAAATATTTCTCAGACACCTGGCTGTGTATCCTTGCTGATGCGAATATCAAAGCATCGGACAAAGACTTTGACCATGTAAAGAAAGCATTCGCTGACATGTTCTACCTGTACCATGCAGATGAGATGGCCAGGGATGAACTTGAAGACCTGAAACAGATCTCCACTCGAAAGGATGACAGATTCCAGACGTACCTCTCCAAATTCCAATATTTAGTGGCACAATCCAACGCTGGCGATACCCCAGCAATCCACAGACGCTTTGCTGAAGGATTGGATATCCAACTCGCTACCATGATCTACTCCATGGAAAAAGTTCCCACCACTCTCAAGGCTTGGATGGAAATGGCCATTGACTTCCACAAGCAAAAAGCTCATATCATAGCTCTCAAGAAGGGACAAGGTTTACCCCTCTCCTCATTCTCCTTCAACTCGTGCTCTACCAAAGATCCTGACGCCATGGACGTTGACACCATTCGCTTAAAGAAGCTCTCTCCAGCCGATTGAGCCCAGTGCATCAGAGAAGGACTTTGTTTCAGATGCCGTGATCCTCCCAGACACCCAGAAAACCCAAGGGGAATTACTGCCCCCAACAAGTCAGAAACACTGAAACCTCGGAACCCTCTGTAACCACCGCTGCTACCATTGCTCCTATCACCCCCATCGACGCCTACATCCAGAACCTCACCACCAAAGGCAAATCCCCTGAAGACATCCTCCAGACCTTAAAGATCTGCTATGAGGATGACAGAGAAGAGGTGGCTGCAGCCACTACCTTCCCAGACAATGAGGATTTTTTATATGGGAAGTCACCTCAACGTCTTCTTCCCATGACCTGTCCCATGTACTAGTAGCACTGCCAAATGAACGAACTATTTGTCTCCCTATCAAATTGGCTACTGGAACACAAATCATCGAAACCACTGCCCTCATTGACTGTGGCGCCACTGGAAACTTCATTGACATTGGCCTTCTGTCCAAGGCAAACTTCCCTCTGCAGTGCCTCCCCAAACCCATTCGAGCATACAATGTGGATGGAACTGCAAATGTTAAAGGGACCATCCGATGGAAAGCTCACACAGACATCCTCTTCTCCCATTCCAAAGAAAACACCAATCTCATGGTCCTTAGCCTCAGACGACAACAAGTAATCCTAGGAATGCCATGGTTGCGCAAATGGAATCCCAGGATTGACTGGTTGGCAAACACTGTTTCCATCCCTAGATCACCTGCTTCTCCACCTCCTGACTACATCCCCCAACGATATCTCCTACATTGGTTAGGCCTAGATGCCGACCGAAAGATCTCCCGCAGACTAGACAAACAACAAGCCTGGCTGAATGGGGAACAAATCAACAAAACCACCATCTCCACCCAGATCGCCCAAGCCACCCCATTGGTTGACCCCATTGTACCTGAATGGTGCAAAGACTTTGCAGATGTCTTCTCAGAGAAAACCCATGACCAACTTCCTCCCCATCGCCCCTATGACCATACCATCAACCTTCGCCCTGACTTCGCCCCCAAGATTGCCAAAGTTTACTCTCTCAACCCAACAGAAATGGAAACTTGCAAGTCCTTTGTCGAAGAACACCTTAAGACAGGATGGATTGTACCCTTGAAATCCCCCCAAGCCTCTCCTTTCTTCTTCATCTCCAAAAAGGATGGAACCCTATGTCCCTGCCAAGACTACTGTTACCTGAACTCCCACACTGTCCGAAATGCCTATCCCCTCCCCCTGATCCCTGAGCTCATCGATGACATGAAAGAATCCACCCTATTCACCAAATTCGACATTCATTGGGGATATAACAACATTTGCATCCGAGAAGAAGATCAATGGAAGGCCGCTTTCATCACCCCCATGGGACTCTTTGAACCCACTGTCATGTTCTTTGGATTCTGCAACGCTCCCCCCACCTTCCAAGCTTTCATGAACCACATCTTCGCAGATATGCTTCCGGAAAAGTGGCTTAAGATCTACATGGATGACATGGGAATCCACACCAAGGATGATATAGCTCTCCACCATGAGCGCACCCGACGTGTGCTCCAGCGACTCAGAGAACATGGACTGTCACTCAAACTGTCCAAATGCAGGTTCGACACCCCTCACATGGAATTCTTAGGCATGATCATTGGTCAAGGAGAAATCAAGATGGACAGGAAGAAGCTGGAAGCCATAGAGAAATGGAAACCTCCCACCTTGGTCAAAGGAATCCGGTTGTTCACCGGATTCGCAAACTTTTACAGGAAATTCATCCCAGACTTCTCTAACATTGTCGCCCCCCTTAACCTACTCACTCGCAAAGGGGAACCCTGGATCTGGACCCAACTCCAACAGCGTGCCTTTGAACGTCTCAAACACATCTTTTCCTCTGCCCCCATCCTATGAATCCCTGATGTGACCCGCCCCTTCTCCATCATGACCGACGCCTCCCTGTTAGCTGCAGGAGCAGTACTCATGCAGGCTGATGAAAACTCTGACCTACACCCATGCGCTTATTTCTCCCGCACCTTCTCCTCCGCCCAGTGCAACTATGACATCTATGACCATGAACTCCTCACAGTCATCTTAGCATTGGAGGAATGGTGCCAATATCTACAAGGGACTACACATCCCATCACCGTCATCACCGACCACAAGAACCTTTCCTACATCAAGGACCCCCGAAAATTATCCAGATGACAGGCCAGATGGTCATTGTTCCTACAGGACTTTGACATACAGTGGCAAGTCACCCCTGGAACTAAAATGGCCCCAGCGGACATGTTGTCCAGACGTGACCATGTAGACACCACCCAAGACAACCAGGAAGCATCCATATGCCCAGAACCCGTTGTCATCCAGGCACTAGACCTCGCCCTAGCTCAGAAAATTCGGTCCTCCACCGAATCTGACCCTCTCATACTTTGAGCTTTGGAAAGCTTAAAAGTAGGCTCCCCCCTGTTCCCCCGCTCATCCATGAATGACTGGCACATGACCAATGGCCATCTGTACTTCAAAGGTCGCATGTATATCCCCCCACATGAGTGACAGGCCATTGTCCGGCCTATACATGATTCCCCCACCACAGGACATGCAGGACATTTTCGAACCAAAGCCCTACTAGAAAGAGACTTCTGGTGGCCGGGCCTCTCCTCATTTGTCAATGCCTTCATATCTGGATGCGCCATATGCCAACAAAACAAGGTTAACCATCACCCAACTTGTCCTCCACTTGCCCCCATTCCCTCATCCTCCACTCTACCTTTCAAACAACTATCTGTTGACCTTGTCACCAACCTCCCCCCTTCAAACGGACATGATTCATTGATGGTCATGGTCAACCATGGCCTTATGAAGGGGGTAATTCTCATCCCTTGTTCAAAAACCATAGATGCGGCCAGAGTGGCCAAACATTTTCTTCACCATGTATTCAAATGCTTTGGCCTCCATGACTCTCTGATATCCGACAGAGGCCCACAGTTCGCATCCGCCTTTGCCAGAGAACTAGCATGACTCCTCCACTACGATGTCAAACTCTCCACCGCATATCACCCTCAAACGGATGGACAGACAGAACAAACCAATCAAGAGGTTGAAACATATCTTCGCATCTTCTGTGCCAACAACCCTTGGAAATGGACGGACCTCCTTCCCACTGCTGAGTTTCATCACAACTCCATCCCTCATAGTTCCACTAAAGTATCACCCTTCTCCTTGTTACACGGATATGAACCCAGAGTGTATCCACCCCTGGGAAAGACCTTCCTTCCAGCTCTGGAAAACCGCTTAACAACCCTGGAGGAAGCCCACAAAGAAGCCTTGGCCACACATGAAACCGCCCATCAGATCATGAAAGAACGAAACATCCGGAACTTCTCCCCTTGGAAAGTTGGAGATAAAGTGTGGCTAGAAGCTACGAACCTCCGTCTCAGTTATTCTTCCAGGAAGCTCGCTCCCAAACAACAGGGACCCTTTGAAATATCTCAAGTGCTTTCCCCCCTCACTTACTGCCTCCGCCTACCATCCACCTGGAAAATACACAACATCTTCCACGCCTCCCTTCTCTCTTCCTACAAGGAAACCGAAGCACACGGTCTGAACTTCTCGAAACCACCACCTAATCTAATTGGTACCGAAGACGAATATGAAGTTGAACAAATCGTCTCAAGTTCTTCATCAGAGAGTTCCCCAAACAGGGCCTGTAGCTTGGGGTTGTTGGTTGTGATTGGCCACTGCTGTGGATGAAGCATTACTATACATGGAAGTGAACCATTCCTTATACTGCTGGGTATCAGCCTCAAGCCTGAAATGGTAGTATGGCAACATGTACCACATCTTCTGCATACTTCATTGCTTCTGTGAGTGCTTCCTCCCCCCAGTATGTGCAAATATGGGTCAACTTTTGTGTGGGATTGAGTACTGTACATGTTGAGTTAGAAGATACTACACACAACCAATAAATGTACACATGGCCATAATATGGGCATTGGATGTTGCTGTCTGCTCATAATACTTGCTGACCTTGTCCAATCCAGCTTGAAGGCCATCAGTGAAGTCAAAGTACTTGGTTGAATCCATCTGTGTTGTCCATACTTTGTGAAGTCCTTCTAAAGCAGGCAATGTTGCATGCAGTACTGACCCATCTTCAGATGAGAATGAATGCTGGGCCCTTTCAGGGTACTGTAATATGTTAGATGGCACATCACAAGCAAGGAGAAAAGAGTGCATACCCCAAGAAGGGCAAGCAGAAGCTGAACTCATTCCCATTCAGGATCTGACAATTTAAGCTCCATAATCTTGCAGCATTTGTCCACATTACTCTCTTGAAGGCCAAGATGGCGGACAAAATAATCAACATCCTGCAAAGTGATAAGGAAGACCATGAAGGGAAGGTGGATCAACTGGCACTTACCCCCTTCAGGTCAAGCAAATGATGTAGCATCAGAAAGGTGAAGGACCACCTAATCTGTTACACAAGTCAACAGACTTGCGTCAAGGTCAAGGGTTTACTTACTCTGAGGGAGGTACTCATAAAGAGACACTGCATCCTCAAAGAAGTATTGAGGTTATGAACAAGAGACAAGGGGACTAAGTCACAACCAGACAAGTTGTGGATTCACAAGACTGACGCTGTGATTGTGTAGAGCAAGAATGAAGAGAAGATACAGGCTAGTCAGATATTTAAGTACTACAGATTACCTAAGTAGAAGGTCGTAGAACTATGTGGAAGATCAGGAACATGTGACTACTACAAGAGAAATAATTAGGGGAGATGATAGTCCTGTAGAAGTAAGATACTAGAGCAGGAGGAACAAGGAAGAAGAAGAAAATGGTGGAAAGGCAAGTAAGTAATAATCAGTCTCCTCATATTGAGGAGCAAAGCGGAAGTAAGGGTGGCATACTACTGCAACAAGGAAGAAGACATGAGAAAGGAAGAAAATTGTAACACACATGGTCCAAACTTCTAAACCTCTGCCTGATCTAATTGGTACTGAAGAAGAGTATGAAGTTGAACAGATTGTTTCACATCAGGGCACTTCAGGATGCTGCAAGTACCTGACTACATGGAAGGGATACCCATCATCAGAGAACACCTGGGAACCTGAATCAAACCTCCAACATGTGTCAGAAATCCTCAGCACTTATAAGCAGGCCCACCAGCTCAGCTACTTAACCACAATAACATGCCCATCATCCCACCACATGATAATGCCTTTCCCATTAGACCAGTTGATATACCCTGGATCCTGGAACTCACAGTCTACCAACTCAGATTCCTTCAACTATGCAACCTCCCCTTTAACTGTTACGCAGAAGATATCTGCCACAGGGAGTTCATCTCATACAGACTTTCCTAAGGGAGGTGCTCACAAAGAGACACAATGTCCTTAGGATAGTTTAAGACAAGTTCAGGAGTTCAAAGGAGTTTCTTAAGGTAAGACTTGGATGCGACAAGATACCTTAAATTGCGTAGAATAAGTGTAAGGAAAGTACAGCGGCAGTATGGTATAAGTACTATACAACGCATCATCATAGAACACGATGGAACTCGGTAGAACAGTATGAGTCACAGGGAATACGAGGCAGTATGAGAGAACTGCCTAGAGGAGGTAAGATTGTCTGCAGGGATCACAAAGGCAATGAACATGACTACAATCAATGAGAGATCCTACCCTACTCAGGAAGAGAAAAGTAAAAGAGAAACAGGGGTAGGGGCGTCCTGAGAAAAGGGCGCAAGAGAAAAGTACTGGGGACCAAGAGAGAAGACATACCGGTCCTCCAGATATTGGCAGAGTCCTAAAGGAAACATACGACAGTAAGAGCGACATAGGAGAAAAGAGGTACCCTCTAAGTAGTCAATCGTAACATTAACCACATTAAAATCCACTCCTGCTTCTGTAAGGAGTCTGGGTGTCCCATCCACCACTGAACATGCAGGAAGTGGAGTCTCTTTGTGAGTACCCCCCTGTACATGCACCTGGCCACCGCAGCACCATACCCAAAGTCTCAAAACCCCACCTTTGCCACTGTCATTGCCCTAGGACTTTATACTTTTGCTGTCTTTGCCTCAGCCTGATAATTCTCTACATATATCCACTGTTGCTCCATCACCAATCCTTCCTTCCCATGCCATACTTCCTGACCTCTCCCTCTTATGAACCTTCCCACCCCCCCCTGACTCTCAGCCCATCCAGATCAGTCTTCTTTCAATGTCTTGGATCCATGCCCTCTATACTCTCATTATTGCCACTCCCTCCATTCTCATTGCAATCAAAGGACTTCCCAGCTACCAAGTGGACATCACCTGCCAACTCCTTGTCCAACTCCTCCATCACATTGCACTCACACAGATCTAACACTTTAGAGCTTGCCAAGACAATCTACCTAACATCTTTGGCCTTTCACTTCACACCACCCTCTCCCTCTTACCTGGACTGGTCCTTGAGCTGCTTCACACCCACTCCTTCTACCACTACCTGAAGGAGCTCCCTAGCAACATTCTCTACCCAGCCTTCCATCAAGTCTACCTCTCCCTCACTTGAGCAGAACAACAGCACTACCATGGACAGACTGGAATCATTCAACAAACCACCAACTCCCCCACCCCCATTCCCTTGGCCCTTCAAATCTCTTCACATCCCACTTCCTCTATGCCCTCAACCATAGACAACTTGGAAGATGTCACTCAAATCCAGATCTTAGATCACCAAAGGGCAATGGATCACCTCCTCTGCCTTGAGAGTCCTGGTGCACAATTCCCTTCCATCCACCTCCTCCACCTGTTACAATTTTCTTCCTTTCTCATGTCTTCTTCCTTGTTGCCATAGTATGATACCCTTACTTCCACTTTGCTCCTCTGCATGAGGAGACCAATCACTACTTACTTACCTTTCCACCTTACTCTTCCTCATTGATCTTCCCTCTCTAGTTTCTAGTCTCACTACAGGACTGTCTCTCCCCTTGATTATCTCTCTCATGGTAGTCACGTTTCCCCAATATTCCACATGGTTCTACAACCTTCTACTTAGGTAATCCATAGTACTTAAATACCTGCTCAGCCTGTATCCCTCTCTTCATTCTTGTTCTATGCAATCACAGTGTCAGTCTTACGAATCCACAACTCATCTGGTTGTGACTTAGTCCCTTTGTCTCTTGTTCATCACCTTAGCCTTACTTTGAGGATGCAGCATCTCTTCATGAGTACCTCCCTCAGAGTAAGTAATCCTTGACCTTGACGTAAGTCTGTCAATTTGCATAACAAAAGAACAAGAATTTCTTTTTGTCCCTCCTATTTAGGAGCAGGACCACCCCAGCCAACCCAAGATTTTTCCCCAGCACCCCAAGAAAGTTTTCCGAGCTCTTGACGACTCAGAAGAAACTGGAACACCCCAGAACCCCTTGGACTTAGCAGTCACCCCTCGAACACAGTCACCCACTAGACCTAGTATCCCAACAGACCCCTCCTCATCCTCAAAGAGAGTTTTAGGACGTCAATACACAGTAACCCTGCATCACTACCCTCGCTACCCAAGTGCACTACCCCATTGCCACCCTCTGGTTCCCAGCCCAGTATCCCAGTAACCAACCCATTGCCACCAGTCACCCCCTTGGTAACCACTATGTCCTCCATTGTACCTACAACTGTCCCATTGATTTTTACACCCTTGACCACTACACTCCCACCCACAATCCCACCCCCGCAACCCCCTGCCAATCTACCCCCTCCACCAGCGAACCCCATGTCCACCACCACTAGCACCACCATAATCAAGGATTGTATCTACAACCATCCCATCAATTTTTACACCCTCAACCACTACACTCCCACCTACAATCCCACCCCTGCAACCCCCTGCCAATCCACCCCCTCCACCAGTGAACCCCATGTCCACCACCACTAGCACCACTGTAATCAAGGATGCCCTCTGTTACGTGAGTCGACAGACTTACGTCGAGGTCAATGATACTTATTCTGAGGGAGGTACTCACGAAGAGACACTGTGTCCTCAAAGGAAGGCTAAGGTTATGGACAAGAGATGAGGGGACTAGGTCACAATCAGACGGATTGCGGATTTGTAAGACTGATGCTGTGATTGTGTAGAACAAGAATAAGGAAACAAGTACAGGCTGGGCGGGTATTTAAGTACTACGGGTTACTGTGGAAGGTTGTAGAACTCTATGGAAGGTAGGGGAAACATAGTTACCATGAGAGAGGTAACTAAGGAGTGAGACAGTCCTGTAGAACAAGGTGATACTAAAGAGGAAGTACAAGAGGAGAGGAATAGGATGGGAAAGCAAGTAGGTATCGATTGGTCTCTTGGTAGGAGGGAGCAAAGGAGAAGTAAGGGTGTCGTACTATGGAGATGAGGAAAAAGACGTGAGAGAGGAAAGAAATTGTAACATTACCCCCTTCGTATATTTGAGTCCCAGGCTCGACACATGCCATTTCCCTAGTTGTCATCCACGAGAGTATTGAGATCATCATCGTCGGAATAGGTTCCCCCATAAGTGTAGCGAGCTTCTGGCTGGGTAAATGGATTGACTGGGCAGTTATCGACCACGTGTCCCGGGGCGTTGCATCTTCCACAGATCTGAAGATTGCAAACCTCATCTGAGTGTTCCCATCGATGACAGAGATCACACTGGGTCGCCAGACAATGATGTGCTGCGTGGCCCAGCGCCGATTCCCTACAGGTAGGACAGGTGTACATGGGGCAGGAGAGCCCGTGGTGACCGAGATTCGAGCAACAGTAACATTGGGTGTTGGGGGAGTCGGGACGGGAGTTTTGGACGAGGACACGAGAGGTGGAGGAAGTGATCCATTGTCCTTCCATGATTTGGATATGGATGCCATCATCGTCAGCTACCGAGGAGGGAGTAGGTGAGGAGGGACGTGAGGAAATTCGAAGAGCCAGGGAAAGGGCGGCAGGGGAGGGGATGGTTCCTGTCTGTCCACGATAGTGCTGTTGCTCGGCTCTGGTGAGGGAGAGGTTGACCTGTTGGAAGGCGGGGTAAAGGACTTTGCTTGGGAGTTCCTCCAGTTAGTGGTGGAAGGAATTGGTGTGGAGCAGTTTGAGGATAGGTCCAGGCAAGAGGGAGAGGGTAGTGCAAAGCGGGAGTCCAAATACGTCAGGTAGGTCGCTTGGGCAGGCTCGGAAGTGCTGGATCTGGGCGAGGGCAATGTGGTGGAGAAGTTGGACAAGGAGTTGACAGGTGATGTCGGTTTGGTAGCTAGGGAGTCCTTCGACAGCGATGAGGATGGTAGGGGAGGCAATGACGAGGGTATACAGAGCGAAGATCCTGGACGTAGGGAGTAGGGAGAATTGAACTGGTTGAGAGTCAGACGGGGGCGTGTGGGAAGGTTCATAAGTGGAAGTGGTCGGGAGGTATGGCATTCATATGGCGGAGGGTTGGAACATTGGTGATAGTAGCGAAGGATGCAGGCTGAAAGTAATAGAGCCAAGAGATAGAGAAAGAGAGTAATGATGACCGGCATTGTAGGGTTTGAAAAGATTGGGTAGGAGACTGGAGCGGCCATGGGCATGTGCAGGGGGGTACTCACGAAGAGACGCCTTGTCCTGTGATCCTAGTAGTGGATGGGGCAGCTAGGGTCCTTGCAGAAGCAAGAGTGGGTTTTCGCATGGTCGAGATCGAGGTGGTTGTGTCAAAGGTAAGCGAGCTGATATTTGGTGAGACCCAATTTCCAGGGGAGGTCACACCAGTGGAGGGGGAGGGCGTTGTCGTGTTTTGGGATGAAGGGCATGGTGTCATGGTTAAATAGTCGAGCTGATGGGTCTGTTTATATGCTCCAAGTATTTCCGGTGCATGCCGGAGGTTGGATTCGGGTTCCCAGGTGTTTTGCGACGAGGAGTATCCTTTCCATGTGGTCAGGTACCTGTGACGTCCCGTGGTTCCTTGGTGTGAGACGATTTGTTCAACTTCGTATTCTTCTTTGGTACCAATTAGATTAGGTGGTGGTTTCGAGAAGTTCAGACTGTGTGCTTCGGTTTCCTTGTAGGAAGAGAGAAGGGAGGCGTGGAAGATGTTGTGTATTTTCCAGGTGGATGGTGTTACGCGAAAGATAAGTCGTCGACTAAGGGGAGACGGCCTGAATGGTCAGGTCAAAGGGAGGTGCTCACGAAGAGACGCAACGTCCTTTGAGATGACTAGGCAAGACTTAGGAGGATCGGGGGTTCTCAAGGCAAGACTTGGACGCGACAAGATACCTTGTATTGCGTAGA
>JBBPMO010000241.1:0-34734 GCA_038090315.1 Xanthoconium stramineum | reverse complement strand
AGACACTACCAGAGTCATGACTCACGTTCTCAAGGAAAATCTTCAGAACACCACGGGTCTCCTCATAGATAAGACCAGAGATACGCTTCACACCACCACGACGAGCGAGACGACGAATGGCCTGGCAAATTCAGACAGACGTCAGACAAAGAAGAGAAGAAGTAGAAACAACACATACAGGCTTTGTGATACCTTGGATGTTGCTATGGAGGATCATGCGGTGGCGCTTGGCACCTACCCTAGGCCCCTGTCAGCACGTTCACAATATGCCGAGTGCAGCAGGACTTACTTTCCGAGACCTTTTCCGCCTTTACCACGTCCAGACATTGGTGATAAAGTACGTGACTTGGGTGTATGTGACTGAACTTTTGAGATATGTGAACTCGATGCAACGGTGTGGTGATGGTGGTGTTAGAATAAGAGGCGCGTGATCAACACGACAAGAGCGCACGAGCCAGTCATTTTCGGAGCCATCATCATATCAAGTGGCCCAGGTCCTAGCGTTGCGGTTCTCGGTGAGAGTGAACCCATCTTTGTTGTCACCGAGCTAACTTGAACCACCATTCCAAACGGATCTTGCTAGCCGGAAGTTCATCCAAGGCGGTCTCTGACAAGAGCTAGAGCCAGTCCAGCTTGCGTAAACTCTCATGTTCATACCGATGGACACTTGACTACCCCACGCATTATACAGGTGAGCTGTCTGAGGTCCTGTTCTACGAGCCTGATGAACAAGGCCCAGGCGATGCATCCCGCGCATACAGTTATCTACCTGGCTTCCGCACAACACAACAGATCTATCGACCTGTTTTACAGGGTTGTCCTTTAATGCAGCGGGAGCGACGGATTACGATGTTACTTCACTCTGTGTCTTGTTCCATTGAAAATCGACCGGCAGAGGCAATGAAGAGGTCACACAAGGGTCAAGTTACCACTCAAAGAACAGTAGAGTATCAATGAATCAAGGCTACTTTCTACCCTGACAACCATTTTATCTATGTAAAAGTGTGTGGCCTCAAGACCTCACATTCATCTATTTGGCAATATCAAAACGAACTTTCTTGAGGCATAGCTCCGTTCGATAACGGCGTGGTGTTAGGAAAGCCAGTGGCGGTCTGGGGTAGTCTGTCGACTTATTTCCCTGTTCAAGCGGTGAAGTGCGAACAGAAGAGGAAGAGTGCCGAACCGGGTGTCCATGGTTCTCCTGTCTGATACTTTTGCACCAACTTACCCCGTGGACGGGCTTTGTCATTCATACTCACGTCATTCAAACTCATTGTATCTCCGGTACCAAACAGCTATTTAAGGTCCAGGCAAGCACTGTCGCACACTGACCCACGTTTGGAACTTATGCCCTTTCCAGACCTCCTTCCCTCCCTCCCTCCATCGCTCTCTGAGCGGTTGAGGTTTCGAACCAACAGCCTTCGGTCCAAGATAGTCAGGACCAACTACAACACCCAATTTGCTCAGACCGCACGGGAGCTCTTAGAATTCCGTCATGTGATCGCTGGCCTTGTCGATGAAATGGATGATGACGTCCTTTCCGAGTCCTTCCAGAAAACCGTCCATTTCACAACCTATGACTCATATGGCCCTCTCCTTGCAAGATTTTCTGAAAAACCATTCAAAGCGAGCTCTATAGTCGACTTATTTGCCCCGGGATTTCCCGACTGCCTTGCTGAGTCCAGCTCGACGTCCGGTGGTCTTGCCAAAACCTTCCCCAAGTACAACATATTTTCAGGGATCGGATCCTCAGGTGTCGGATCATTTCAGATCTCAGATCCTCTCCGGAGGCGCACCAGCGCACGCGTATACTATCTAGGATCCGATCAACTAGATGTCGAGATTAAAACAATCGTCCTGTTGCGAAAATCTATCTCACTTTTGGGACCGTTATCCTCGAGAGGGTGCGCCTTAACTTAGACCCCGAAAGTGACGAAGAAAAGATGGGGACGTTCAGTACGACGCAAATTTCCCAACCTCCATGTTGTAGCTGATTTGTCACCGTTCCAGTACTCGACCACACCGCCCCATATGCAACTGGATCTATAAAGAAATGGCGCTCTTTCCTTCTTATTCATGCGCTGTTTGCGGTCTGGAGCAGGTCTCGAACGCGCGGCCGAACTCCATCGTCTCGGTCGTCCGTCTTCTCGACCAGGTTGGTGCGGTCAGGCTTGGTCGAAGTTGCGTTCAATCACTGCTATCGCCAGTGGTCCCTTTGCATCTTCCCTTCCACTGGTGCGTTTATCTTCCACTTATCATCTCTGACTTCCTCACCACCTTCCCCATGTAGGCTCAATGGTTCCTGGGTCCCAACACGAACATACAATCTTATGGTTATGCAACCACAGAAGCCTTCATAGGATCACCTTACAACCCACTCGAGTTAAACCTGTTCAAACCAAATGATAAGATCATTATGGAATTCTTGGATATTAACAAGAGTGATTCAACTAGTGTCCTCACACTGGGTGCTTCTTGTGAAACAACACTCCCTGCTGATGAGTATCATAGTGGGAGGTTGAGCTGAGAAAGCAATACAAACCCGTGGTAACAACGCCAGATGGCCTCTGGAGGTGTCGTTTCGGAGACGTGGTTGAGGTCTCTGGCTTTGACCCAACGGATGGCGATCCCATCATTCAATTCGTCGAGCGCCGCAAGTAAGCGTTGTGCAATCACGTGCACTCGCTCACTAACCCTCAACAGCGTGGCCCTCCGATTCCCAGACTTCATGGTCTCAGAGAAGGAGTTAAGGGCTGCCATGTTGTCGATGCAAGTCAAGAACGTCAACTGGACCACGACAATGGACGATCGACGCGTCCTTGATACGATTGCATTCTTTGTCGAGCCCGCCGACGAAGATGGTGTGTACGATTTCTCCTGTGTCCATTCTCTCGCTCACTAAGCACGCTTCCTGCTGGTCATTTATTCCCCAGTTCCTGAACTCGCACACACACGAGACCGTGTGTTTGATGAGCTGTTACGATCAAACGCCAATATCGCCTGGTCCCTTGCACACGATGTATTTCGCAAACCGACTATCCGGCTCGTGCGACCTGGGACGTTTAGCGACTTTCTGCAATTGAAACTCGACGAGGGTAGTAACAACCGTGGACATTGCCCGGACCGCACCCGAGCTCACCAGCTTTTGTCATGCGATCGCTGGCCTCATCAGTGAAATGGACGATGACATGCTTTCCGAGTTATTTCGATGATAGAATCTGAACCCTATCTAGTCGAATATTGTTCCAGACCCGGAACGTGCGGCAGAGCTGCGTCGTCTCGGTCGTCCATCTTCTCAATCAGGGTGGTGTGGTCGTGTTTGGCCAAAGATGCGTTCAGTTATTGCTATCGCCAGTGGTTCCTTCGCATCGTCCGTTCCATTGGTACGTTTTTTCGTCCATATATTATTCTGCCTCCCCTCACAGTCACCTTGTGTAGGCTCAGTGGTTCTTGGGTCCTGACATTGACATACTTGCTCTTCGTTATGCAACCACGGAGACCCTGATCGCTTTGCCATACAACCCACTTGAGTTGAACAAGTTCAAGCCAATTAGTGAAATCATCATCGAGTTTTTGGATATCAGCAAAAGTGATTCAATTGATTCCCTTGTGCAAATCGTGGGTGGCCCTCCTGAGATGAAGCTCTATGCTAACTGGTATCGTCGTAGTGGGAGGTTGAGCTGGGAGGACGATACGAAGTTGTACTAACGACGCGAGACGGCCTATGGCGGTACCGCCTCGAGGACGTGGTCGAGATTTCTGGCTTTGACCCAACGGATGGCGTTCCCATCATCCAATTTGTCGAACGCCGCAAGTAAGTGTTCTCGTTCACCCATATACAACTGCTGATCAAGCGCTCGACAGCGTCGCCATCCGTACGCCCAGTTTTATGATTACAGAAAAAGAACTAAGGACGGCCATCTCATCCATGGTCCCGGATATGCGGATCAAAATCGTCAACTGGACCGCGATGGTCGACGATCGGTGTGTTCCTGACACGGTCGGGTTCTTTGTCGAGCTCGCTGGCAAAGATGGTATGTACAACTTCCCACGTATCCGTTCTCTTGCTCATAAAATATGCTTGTCATAAGACTTCCGTTCCCCAGAACACGAGCTCTCATTCGCACGGGAACGTGTGTTCGACGAGCTATTAAGATCAAACGGAAACGTCGCTTGGGCCCTCGAACACGATAAAATTCGTAAACCCACTATTCGGCTTGTCCGACCCGCGGCGTTCAGCGATTTTCTGCAACTGAAACTTGACGAAGGCAGTAAGAACCTTGGACAAGTCAAAGTACCCGTCGTCTTACCCAAGGCTGAGTACATACAGTGGTTTTCGGACCGAGTTGTGCACGAGTTGTGAAGTCCCGTCACGAACGGGTAATGAATTCTGATGTAGACCTCGGACCAGTGACTGCGTTTAATTACTATGTTATGTTTGAGAAGCTCACCATGGACTGTTGTAAACCAACTCGTTGTGGAGAGCATCTCAGTGCATTACACCGTAGAACCTTGGATTTTGCCACACTCTCTTACACTTCGCAGGTCGATTGGCATCCTCTAGTCGTACAACTCAAATCCATTCATAGCGCACATGCCTCGTCATCATATGGAAAACTTTGGTGGCAACTCCGTATGCAGATCCCTCAAAATCATGCAAGACTAGGATGATGTGTCCAACCCAACCCCTTAAGGATTGCAATTCCAATCCTCGTCCGTGTTCAGCGCCTCCTGGAGGCACGTTTCACAAGATGCATGAATACTAGACTCGCTCAAGTCTGTATACGAACTCTTCGGCATGGTGTTGCCCGCATTCGACGAGGGAACCAGCCACGTCGGTCACACCGTAGGCAATTGAGCGTCATCGGGGGACGCGCCTAGAGGACTGCGGATCTATGATTGTGACAGGAGCCGAACACGCAAGAACACAAGAGGGGAAGCATCGACATACCTCCGCATTATTGCTATTGGATGGAACCTAATTTATCAGTGATGGCCTATGCATCCTTCAGAACGCCAGATGAGTGAATATACGTGTTTGATGAGATAGCCAATAAGTGTCTGTTCTGGACAAATCAAGTGAGTGGTCTGGGTCATTCCATACGCTCATCGTAATATCCCCTGAGCTAGAATTATAGTACTTGGTCAATCAATCAACTTAACTCTAGCGACAACTTTGATCTGACGGCTATTTGAATCTAGTATGTGTGAAGCACCTACTCGTTCGATAACATGGCACTGGGAAAGCTAACGATCTGGTGCAACCGTGTCACTTTACTTCCCTGCAAGTGACAGCGACGATTTGGAGTTTGGAGAACACGAATTTGAAGAACGGCGAACTTATCGATGGACGGTTGCGTGTCACATTACCAAAAGTATCTCTGTAGCGGGACTTGAATATTTTGTCTCCGCAAAGTGTGACAACGCGTGACCGACCGCATTCCATGTCTGATCGACACCGCCCGTGGTAAGCGATAAGTACACAATCACATCATTTCGTCGCTGCAGTTGTGCGCTGCTTGGGGGAGCATCTTACTTACTGTAAGGTCCGGAAAAATACTGATTTTGGCTGACCCACCCGTCTGCAGGACCCATGCCTCTCCCAGACGTCCTTATCTCTATTCCACCACTGGCATCGCTCTCCGAGTCGTTGAGGTTGCGAACCAACAGGCTTCGGTCCGAGATAATCAGAGCTAACTACAACACTCAGTTTGTTCAGACCGCGCAGGAGCTTACCGAATTTCGTCACGCGACTTCTGGCTTTGTCGATGAAGCAGATGATGACATCCTTTCCCAATCATTTCGGAAAACAGTACATTTCACAACCTACGACTCATACGCCCCATTCCTTGCAAGGTTTTTTACAAAACCATGCAAAGCAAGCTCCGTAGTCAACCTGTTTGCCCCTGGACTGCCGGATTATCTTTCCGGGTCCAGCTCGACGTCCGGTGGACTCCCGAAGTTTTTTCCCAAGTACAACTACCTGTCAAAAACCAGGTCCTCGGACGCCAGATCGTGGACAATCTCTGATCCTCCCCGGAGGCGCACCAAAGCATACATATTCTATCTCGGGTACGATCGAATGGCCGTTGAGGATGATATCAATTGTTCCGTCACGACGATCTACCTGGCCTGTGTTGCGATTGTCGGCCATAGGATGCAAATGTACCTGGATCCCGAAAAAGACGAAGAAAAGATGGGAACATTCAGTATGACGCAAATCCCGTCACCATATTATTGGCTTATTGCTTTCCCAGTACTCGACCACGCTGCCCCATACGCAACTGGATTCATAAAGAAATGGCACTCCTTCCTTCTTATACATGCTTTGTTTGCGCTCGGGAACAGATCTCTCGAGACCATGGTCATGTTGTTTATCAATACGTTCGTGGACACGATCCGCTACATTGATATGGAGTTCGATATGCTGGTGGATTGTATCGCGAACGGTACAATTCCAGATTTGGATGGGATAGCCGAGGTACGGCATTACCTGGAGGTCGGTACTAGCCGAGAATCGAAACGCTTGTTTAGGCCTAAACGTTAGCCAGGTGAATATTTTTCCAGACCCAGAACGCGCGGCGGAGCTTCGTCGTCTCGGTCGCCCGTCTTCTCGGCCGGGTTGGTGCGGTCAGGTTTGGCCGAGCTTGCGTTCCGTTACTGCCATTTCTAGTGGTTCCTTTGCGACGTCCGTCCCATTGGTACGTTTATCGTCCGCGTATTACACGCCTCCCTCAGCATGTTCTTGTGTAGGCTCGGTGGTTTCTTGGTCCCAACGCGGAGATACATGCTCACGTATACGCATGCTCGGAGGTCTTGATCGGACGGGCTTACAACCCAGTCGAGCTGAACCAGTTCAAGCCAAACAACGAAATCATCATCGAGTTTTTGGATATCCACAAGAGCGACTCGATTGATTCTCTCGCGCAAATCGTGGGTGCTCCCTCGTGAGATAAAGCTCTCGAGTCCTCGCTAACGAGTGCCATAGTGGGAGGTTGAGCTGGGAGGTCAATATGAACTTGTACTCACGACGCGAGACGGGCTATGGCGGTATCGTCTCGGGGACGTGATCGAAATATCCGGTTTTGACCCGACGGATGGCGCGCCCATCATCCAATTTATCGAGCGCCGCAAGTAAGCATTGTCGTGTGCCCACATCCACTCGCTGACCGAGTCGGACAGCATAGCCATTCGACTCCCAGATACCATGGTGACCGAACAAGAGTTGAGGGCAGCCGTGTCGTCTATGGCTTCGACCACGCCAGTCAACGTCGTCAACTGGACTACGATGGTCGACGATCGATGCGTCCCTGCTACGATCGGATTCTTTATCGAGCTAGCTGGCAACCACGGTACGTACGGCTTCCGTACTCTCACAACATTCTCCTCGCTCACGAACCGCGCGTATTCCCTATGGGTCATCCGTATTGGCTACATACCAGTGTTTGATCTCGCACTGGCCCCGGAACGTGCGCTCGAACAGCTGTCGCGATCGAATGAAAATATTGCTTGGGCCCTCGCGCACGACCTGTTTCGAAAACCGACTGTTAGGCTCGTGCGACCTGGGACGTTTAGCGATTTTTTGCAGCTGAAGCTCGACGAGGGGAGTAATACTAACAGCGTTGGACAGGTCAAGGTACCCATCGTCCTACCCAAGGCTGAGTACGTGGCGTGGTTTTCGAATCGGGTCGTGCAGGAGTTGTGAGTGGGGTTAGGTGTTTCACTTCATGACATCTTTTTTGTTGTTGTTGAATATAATAGTCATTCTATGCTCTACTATGGACTGTTGTAAAGAAATCGATCCTCATGTTGTAGCCCGACCAATGGTTATATGCGGTATTCACACTTGAAAAATGAAGCTAAGACAGTTTTCGGACGCATGGACGGCTGCACGAGTAATCGTGCGATGGCATTGCGAAACGACAGTTGGTTTATGATACAGGTTTGTACGTGGGCAACTTCTGAGAGTCATTGACTTGGTATATATTGGACACATTGGTGTCCTTTGGCAGTGGCGCTGTGCTCCTGACTAAATGTCTTCGGAAGCCTTTGCCAGTGGCGTCGAGGCTGTGTGGATGGCCCTTAGAACTGCGCGGGATGGGGATGGCTGTCTGGCCCTCTGTCGCACGGCAGACACCTTGCGTTCCCAAAGCACGTTGGAACTGACATCATGCCTGAATTTGTAGGCAGGCGTCGGGGGCACGAACCCACTAGGGTGTTTGACGGTGCCGTCCGGTTCCCGCACCTCGAAAGGTACCTTGTGAGGCGCAGGAAGGGTCGTAGCGTCGACCTGTTCAAGGTCGGACTCGAGAACGCTGTGAGCGACTGCCGCTGTCTGGACCAAACGATCCTTGCTCTCGTTTCGCTCTCTTTCTTTGGCGCGAGCGACATTGGAAGCGCAGGTATGGCCGAGCCCGGGGACGACGAAACCAGACGGGTGAATGATAGGACCATCAGCAAGGTGATGTTCTACGGGAATCTTTGTCTCGAGACGACGTGTAGTAGCGACAACGCCCCCCAAACGGATCGAGTGGATGAGAGATGGCATTAATCCCGACTCTTCGTGTTTGCGCGAACGCACTTCCTAGTAGATGCAAGACTTTGTCAGACACGACTTCGGAAAAATAAGAAAACTGGACTTACTGAGTCGATGGATGGAGTGGCGTGGTATTGTTTGTATTTGACAAAGAAGTTGGGCACGTCGGTCACATTGTAGGAAGTCGAATCATAAGGGACATGTGGAGAGGTGTGAAAACTGCGGGTATGCTGAGAGGCCAACGATATCTGCATTTCGAGGGAGGTGGAATGCCGGAAGGGACCAGTGACGCATTCTGGGGTATCGCTGTAGTGTTTTGGAGATCAACGACTCGCAATCAACATGAAAGAATTGGGTTACGTACGTTTTCAGGTAGGAAGACTGGCCGACCTGGAGTCTATCCAAATGGCCGCCGCCAGAGCTGGCAAGGACGCGTAGATCTCTTGGGCGAGGGATACTGCCTATACACCTGGAAGGGGACAGCATTGCCGCTAAGAAAGATGGGATAGATAAGAAAACAAAATAACTCGGAAACGGGCTTATATGAGGTGACAGTTATGACACATGCGATTGAGGTATGACATCAACTACCCCGATCTGGATGTGCGCATGACAGACACCAGGACAACCATCGAGAGACCCACGCGTTCGCGGTGGCCAACCGGAGATGGAGCTACCAACCATGCTTATTCTTTCAAGAGGTCGGCACTGCTCGCTCGTGCTGTACGGCCAAATCCCACCCGTAGAGCCAAGGACCAGACCACTTGAAACCCGCTTCTTCAAGTTCAGGCCCCGTGACGGCTGTCCATTGAATGGGTTGGTATTTTCGACTGTTTGCTTCGCGTATCAACGCTCCCACTCCAAATTTTAATGACATATGATTCACCTTGTATTTTTATTTGTAAGGCCTAACCAGCGGCCGAAAAGCCTCGCGTGCCACAAGCATGCACACTGATATTACTTCGAGTTAGAAACGCCGACATGACGTCAGCGAAATCTTTAGCGCCGCCAGATTAATTTACCGACGGATTTGAGCCGACGTGGTCGGCATTTCCAAGTATGGGGGTACCTCAACGTCCCCGATAACTTCTCCACTAGTGCATCTATTGGTGGCTCCAAGGTACACGTATCACCCGCCTTGCACAAGCTTCGAACCCGAGCGCGAAATGTCACGAAGCTAGCAAGCTGAAAAAGCATTCGGATATGCTCGAAAAAAAAAATCTGGACAGTTGCCAGCAACCCATTCTAGTCGTGAGCCTTCCTGTGAGTCTGTGTCACAATTTTGGATTGTTCAGCCCTACTAACTGGATTTACATATCCATTGGATGCGACAAGACACGCCCCAGCCATAGAAGCCTATGCACGCTCGTCGCATGTGTCTCACATCTCCGACAAAATTGAAGTATTTTCTTAAAATTTTGATGCTAGTTCTAAATTCGATCAAAGGACAAGGGCGAAACCTGAACAGGTGTCACAACGTGGAACAATGCTTGGGTGTGGACCCCACAGCGGCAGATCACCCGAAGAGGAAAAATGCGACAGCGCTACACTGAGTGGAACAAACCGGCGCATCCAACTCCTCCGCCGTCACGAACCCATCATCATCCTCGACCACGCCTCCTCCATGTCCCCAGTCACCGAACGCACCCAAGCACAAAAAGCACGCTCCCAAAGTAGCTTCGACTCTACCGAATGGCCGTTGGAGCATTTCCCCCAGCCCCCGATGGACGGCTATTGGATCCCGAAGTTCGGCCCTCCTCCCCCTTCCAAGTTCCCCCCTGCGCTCCCAAACGTGCCTTCGAGTTTGACTTTCGATCCCCCTACCATGACGTTCACCTATCCTCCTCCACCACCCTTCACCGAGGAAGATCCGACTTGGCTCAACAAAATGGTAGCCGACCTGATGCGTCAACGCTCCCATCTCGAAACATGCCTCTCAGAGTCTCAAGTAGACGCGGCAAACGCCTACGTAGAGGCTGGGCTAGCAGACGCGGAGCTGGAGGAAGAGAGGGCCAAGATGCAAGCCTTTTTGAATATGGTAGCGAGCGTTGCTGGGAGTGGATTCGTTCGGAGAATGTTGGAAGACGTGGAGCAGTCTGTCGAGGTGATGTCCAAGCCTCGAGGGAGTGACGATGAAAGTGGATATGATTCTACCTCTACCTCCTCATCTGGCTCTTCCGACAACAGTTCAGCGCCTGCAGCCTAACACCCTGGGCGTTTGCGAGGCTGGTACTCGTCGGCTTGCATGCAGACCGATGGAGCGATGCATCAATCTCGACCACACCCATTCGCGTCGGACAAACCATTTGGGTACACCTTATAACTAGTTCGCGATCATTCTCTGTGTTGCGCTTCGTCACTATTCCGGCGGCACGCATTTCATTATAGAAAACCTGAAGTTTGTACAGTCCTCAGTAGTTTTTTCTGCTTGTACCGGAGTACGGGACTCACATTCCAAAACCCGGCCCTGTGAGAACCATGATCGGCGCACCAAGGTAGGAAAGCGCAGCAACCTTGAACCAGCTGGTTCTAGGAGGTCAAAACTCTGAGAAAAGTCATAACTTGCATTCCAGGCCTCATCCAGTGTCTATTTCCAATCGAGCAAGCGCAATACACCGAGTAACAATACACAAGTGTCCTTCAACGACGGATTTCTGCACAACATAACCATGTAGTAGACCGCCCACGAAATCTCGATCACCAGTTTAAGATAGAAAAATGCCCCCGACAACATGATGCAAGCCGTGAGTCGCACTGGACCGTTGAAAGGTTTGAGAGACCGAGCGAGTTTGACGAGCTTGACTTGAATCGAAAGCAGCTTGATGACGACGATCGTGAAGATGAGAAAGGTGACGACGGATCGCTTGACCATGTGTCCGCTGATTCGAAACGTGATGATAGCAAACGTGAGTCGTTTCAAGACGCGTTTCTAGCAACACGCGTCGATTTGCATCGAAAATACATTATCGCTCGAGCAACTCACCCTTTGCGTCCGTACGTATTCTTGGTTGTTCTTCCAGGACAAGAACTCGAAATCTCCCGCGGAGAACATGTAGACGACGACGGCGGCTTTGGTAAGGAGCATAACGACAGAAGAGATGATGTAGAACGGTCGGGGAGGAGTCATGGTGCAGGAGGACGAGCCGTGCAGTATGCACGACGTCTGTCTCTTTCCGAATGGACCCGTAGGCTGCGACTGTGACGCGTTCGAGTGCGTGGTAGCTGGAAAAACATGGGAGAGTCCATCGCAAACGAGGCTGGCAAATATATAAACATGGTCAGCCCTAGACACGATTATAATTCCTCCGTAAAGCAAGTCGAAGTTGGAGGCTGGTCGAAAGCGAAATGGCACCTGGTACATACCTACGTGGGTTCTCTTTGACAGCGTCTGAGCACGCCGAGTTTCAGACTTTCAGTCGTTCCTTAGTACATAACCATATCCAGGAGGACCTGTCAGACGACTAGAAGTTCGGAGACCGCCGCAACGGAATAGAGCACCAAATCACAAGCGAAAAAGAATCTTGGCAGGAACGTGAATCAAGCTAACCCCAGTCGGACAATGAGATTCACATTCTATACCCAGGGAGGCCGGAGGAGATTTCGAGAGCAAAAGAACATCTGCACAACGCACCAGTTAGCGTGATAAGAACGGTCACTGAAACGGACCCTGCCGACAATCCTTCAAAAGGAGGGTTTTTCATTGTCATTTCCAATGTTGTGACATAAACGGCATTGTATTGAATTCTGAAGGGTCGCTGCGCGTGGAAATAGGGAGGGAAGCGATGGGACCCACAAAAACTGGATTTGCGCTCCAAACAAACCTTTCCTATGAGATGCAAGCTTCCACTGATACCATCCAGACAAAGTCTGCAATTTTCTTGCCAGATGAAATCGTCTTCCACATCTTGCATTCCCTGGACCCCCACGAGGTTATCCGACTCCGTCTCGTGCGTACACGCGCTTCTCAGAAGTTTGTGGGACCTCGCCGTCCAGCTGATCGTCTTTCCTAGGTGTCCAAGCAGTTCAGCGGCGTCACTCGCGATGCCAGGCTATGGAGAGCCTTCTATCTTAATTCAAGCTTGCCTCGCCCGTCTGGACCTTTTCTATGGCAATCCACACAGTTCCTCGAACAAGTATTGATCCACTCAGCTCGCACATCCCAGACATGGACTTCGCAACCTATGAACATCGTTTCTCGCGTCCGAGGACCACGGATATCCACAAGACCTTCTCCAGTTTCAATCCCGTCCGACTTTCTCTTCGGGAGATTGTTCATCTGGTGTGAAGGAGAGCAACTCCTGGCCCAGGATCTTGAAACTGGTGTAGGTCGGCTACTATGGCAGAGCGAGGAGCCCATATCATCAATCAACGCCTGCTCGCTGATGCTTGCTGATTCTGAGCGCGTTTTTATCGCTCTACGTCACGTAGATGAACCCCTTTCCCACCGCACGCCAATGTACGTTCAGTTCCTGCTTGCTGCGTTCTTTCCTGACCTTGACTTTACCCTCCTCTAGTAAGCTCCTGGAGTTCCCACTGCAAGATCATGCACGTTTAACGTTAGGTCCTGCGACTTTTGAAATCGACCTCCCGGATTATGCGAATTTCCCCCTGTCTGCAAGCGACCACTTTCTATACCTTGACGGTGGCATAGATCGCGTATTTGGGAATCTATACGAGCCTGTCGTGATTGACGTGCGAACGCGGGCTATGTACCAATTCCCGATGTTCAGTTCCGGGCTTGTGAGTAGCCATGTTGTCGTTGATTTAGGGTATATGCTCATCAGTGTCGCAGGACGTGGTTATCCGCGAGGAGCCCCGTCCATGGTGGCGAGGGTTCACCCTGCTGTCAGGCAGACATATCATCGTTTTTCGTCCCTGGCGTCACTGGGACCCTCATGTAACTCTCATTCAGGCGTTCGTTACTCCAGATTCGTCGGCGCACTTGTGTGAAGCTGACCTTCCCGAACTTCGCCTCACGCACGAAGTTCTCGTCGAGCATGGTTATGCGCCCAGCCACCTCCTCCGCGGTGCCATCGTTGACCGAGAAACCGGGGAAACCAACATTCGGTTTCTGAGCGCCGACATGGACGACAGACAAACCCGCTACTTCTGCGTCGACGTCACCATCCCGCCAATAGATTCGGAATCTACAGAGGTCCTTTCCATGGTTGTCACTGCACATGAACTCCTCGTTCTCCCCGGCCGAGAGCAGGCTGTCTTCTTGGACGCTTCCAGCGATGGTCACGGAAGAGGACTCATTATCTTATCCACGTCAGAGCCCGGATCTGACTCTGATGACGACCCTCTCGTCGTTTGCAAAATCTCGGTCGACGCCAGCGGAGAGCATTGTACAGCTGTCGCCAGCGAACCCAGCAAGCTGGACGCGCAAGACGTGTTCCAATTCAAGCACAGCTGTGTATTTGATGGCGTCAGAGGAAGGATTTGCCACGATTCGGAGGCGTGCTCGAATTTCTACGATTTGGTGGTTCTCAACCTCAACTAGCTTTCCCGTGGAATCTCAGGAGGGTACGGACTGTATCATACTTTTTACTTGTACCGCCGACTCATGCCCTCGTTCAGCACGTCACGATGCCTCATTGTGAAATAGACGTCTGCTGGTGTACATACGTGTTGGCATCATACCACTCTAGATGTTGGCGGCACTCCGGGCAATATATCCCCACCAAATCCCCACTCATTACCCATCGAATGCAGCTAACCTGATTCACCACGGATGGGTTTCTTCAACGAACAAAGCGTTGCGTTGCCGCGTGGTGTTTAAGTCAAATTCCCCCCAGACTTACCGGTGCCGTGAAAGCTTTCTCAGAATTGGGTCGCATGCACCAGTATGATTAATCGGCCCATGGCCAGGCGTTGTGGATAATCGGAAGAGTCACAATCGACAAGCTTGGGAGGCAAGATGCTTGATCAGATATAATCGCCTGCCTGAATAGTTCGCGTGATGGCCCAGAAAACGAACAAGGTTTTAAAAAAAGCCTTGTCCAAAGTGTTGAGACTGAGAAACTTGGACAGGAATTTGTTATTCCACTGCCATGATCAACAACGCATTTGACGGGCGTCAAACTGATGCATATTTACCACATAGCGCCGACCCGTATGGGGACAAGTGGGACAACTTTGTGCTAGTAACTGGGGAGTAAGTTGGCTATGGGAATATGACACGAGTGTCCCGGGGGTTGCCAAGAAGAGGAATACGAAGCTTTGAAGACGTCATACCATCACTGGTACAAGTGCGGACTAAAGGACCTCATCCAAATTTGTTCACCGCCGAAACGGTTCTTGCACGGGAGAGACCCAGAGATCTAGCACGGAGATGCGTCGAGTGGAACTTCATAGGTACGTCACCGACCCTGGGTCTCGGATTCCATGCCCGAAAAGCACTCGGAGGTTCCACAATAATTAATATGCAACCTACGGGGGAGCCTGAGCGGCACAGCGCGCTCGGAGATTATCAACCGTGGGCTCCCTGCCGTGGATATTCAAAACTTGCTGAATCGGGACCGTGTGTATGAACGACGGGAGATGGACCTCCGTGATGTGGGGCCGGTTCCTACGTTGTTGTGCGCGCACGGCTTGAAAGAACGTACATACCAATGACTCGTCGGAGCCCCCAAGTTCGCAGCTCCATCTCCGCTCGGGGACGATACCATCATTCATGCACAATATGAAGACGCGGTGATTGTTAGTTATGTTCGTGTTGCGCCCCGCTGGTACGAAGGCCATATTTAAGTTCTGTCAGAATCCACATGATCACTGCGGAAATGCAACGCTTGCGCCTTCGAACAGTCCCGATCGTAGCGTAAAGCTTCGAATGATATATCAATGTGAGCTAGAAGTTTTCAAAATAGCACGTACCGAACAGAGGAGATCAATTCACAGGCGGTCGTATAGCGCCACGAGCTGGCGACCACTCGGGCATCAGCGGGATTTGCGATCTCATCTGCGTCAGGTTGAGATCAACTGGGAGAGGTGTCAGTACTTCAGTCTCTAGCAGTGGCTGCACAATATGAGGCGCTACGGAAACTCCCGGCAGGTCTCATCGCTTTAGTGCATGACTTTGAACAAGCAAAATTAAATGAGCATGAGTCAGTAAATAGCCAAAGCCAAAATTTTTGTGTGTGAATTTATCGAGCAAGCTTGACTCTTCCAACCGTGTCTTGGAAGTTGGATTTGTAAGTCACTAGATGTGTGACAATTTCCTATTATGAATGTGCTCACACCTCCTCAGCGCTAATCATGACAAGCAACTCATGAGGTGATGGCGATTACTCATGTTCGACGAGTATAAGGGGGGGTACATTTCACAACGTAATATGCAACATCAAATCACATCACTTGCTTAGGATATCCACCATTGTTCTGCTGACGCAGATAGACTACCTTTTCCGTTACCAAGTGTTGGACGCGTCTCGCCGGCGCGCCGGCAGCTGGTGAGGAACTGTGCGTCAACCCCATCTCCTGCAAAGAGCTCGTCCATAGAATTACTAACCAGGGTGTGCATCATGACGAGGGGACTCCGCTGTACGCTAACTGCTGCTGTATAAAAGATCAGCGTCATGGACGACTTGAACCTCACCCCCTCGACCCATAAGCAAAATAATGGCTCCTGTTACCAACAAACGCATCGTCTTCAAGGAGTTCCTCAAAGGTAAGCGCACCCTCTCTAAATAAAGATATTCCTATTGAGCGCTCCGCTGCCAGGTTCTTTCATCCCCGGTCAGACAACAGCGTTTGACGACACCCAAACGATCGATGTGGACAATGTTCCTTTGAACGGCGGTGTCTTGCTCAAAACACTTGTGTTGTCGTTGGAACCCTATGTCCTCGTCAAGATGAAACAGGGTCTTCCTGTGAGTGTTTCCAAAGTACTTCCGAACGCGATTTATTTTTGACGACGCGATCAGATTAGTTACAAGATCGGAGAATCGTGAGTACTTCATTTGGGAAGCTGCTCACTAGACTTCAATCTTTCTCCAATAGAATTCAAGGTTTTGGTGTCTGTGTCGTTGTGCGTTCAGAGAATCCCGCCTTCCTGGTCGGTGATCACCTGCATGGGTTCTGCCGTGAGTATCACACTTTGTCCCGAAGCTTCCACCAACCTTGCTCAATGGTCTATAGCATTCGAAGAATACTCGGTTCAAAGTGACATGAAAGACTTCAGTAAGATAGACAATAAATATAACCTGCCTTGGAGTGCTTTCATTGGAATAGCTGGGATGCCTGGTAGGCCACTCGATCCACTGTCGCTACAGTACGGGTCAAAGGACTGATAATTCCATAGGCCAGACTGCCTACTTTGGTTGGAAAGAGCACTCTCATGCAAAGAAAGTGAGTTTGCCCCGCCCATCTCTCTTCCTGCGGCTCACGCAGTGTATTACTTAGGGAGAAGTGGCATTCGTAACCAGTGGAGCGGGTGCAGTTGGATCGTACGCATGACTCCAGGTAGTTTTCAGGAAATTGATCACTGACAAGTTATTTTTTAGCCTTGTAATTCAGCTCGCCAAGAGGGACGGCATGAAGGTCATAGCATCCGCTGGTTCAGATGACAAGGTCCAATTCTTGAAAGACCTTGGTGCCGACGTGGCTTTCAACTATAAGGCGACGAGTACTTCGGAGGTTTTGGCAAAGGAGGGGCCCGTTGACGTGTACGTCCCGCTGCCGTTGTGTGAACGTCGTGTGGTGTGCCTGACTCAACTTACAGCTACTGGGACAACGTGGGTGGTGAGACCTTGGAGGCTACACTGAAGGCAGCTTCCAGGTATGCCCGATTCATCGTAAGTGTGGTAACCACGATATTGCACTACCTGTACTCATATGTTGCAGGAGTGCGGCATGATTTCTGGATATTCTGGCGATGCCTATCCAATTCAGGTTCGTTACTTGTTCGCGATTGACATTTAATCGTAACTCAACGATGCCTTCCCGACTTGACAGGGCCTACTCGACGTGATTATGAAAGAAATCTCGATCAACGGATTCGTTGTCACATCCCTTAGGCACAAGTATCTGGAAATTTTTAAGGAGGAAGTGCCCGCTCTGATCGCATCGAAAGAGCTGACTTACAGGGAGGACGTAACGAAGGGACTGGAGAATGTAGAGATAGCATTCGACAGTTTCCTCAAGGGCACGTTTATTGGAAAGAGTATCGTGGTCGTGGCAGATGAGTAGTGGTTTCTTGTACAATGATGTAGGGCTCATGTAACGCGTACCATATCGTGTGTTCAAGTAATCCAAGTGGCGTGATTGTCTTCAACCCGCTTTGGAACCCATTCTATAGGCCCGACCTTCCATCGTCAAAGATCCTGTACACATAGCAAGGTTCCTACCTTCGGCGGTAATGGACTGACCTACGGTTATTCGGTGCATGCCCTATAAATATCTGCTGGTACGACGCTGCCAAGCAAATCGATAAATTCTCCCAGCTGGACCCATCGAAGACTCGGCACGGGTGTACCCTCGTGCAAAACACGGACAAACCGCCCACCACCCGTATCCCGCCAAACCTTCCAAATAGGTCATACGGGTTTACCACACCACGGCGCTTACTCACCTCCATGACAATTTCGCTACCCATAGCGGGCCATCTCAACGTGCCCCCATTTGATGCATGTCCAAGTCCCAGACCGGCCGCGAGTCGAATCATGGACCCATCATGTCCCACGTAAAACCTGAGTTTGTGAGTTTCTTCTCCCGATTGAAAACGCTCGAAATTGTGTAACAATTCAGTGAAGAACACCCCTAGACATGCGAATGACTGAGGATTTGTCAAGAAACCGATCGCCGAGATAGGCTCACCGAATGTAAGTGATGTATACGTAGAAGCGTTCTGTGCTGAATTCCATATGTAACTTCACGAAACTTGTCAGGCCTGCAGCGAAGACATGTTGTAGAGCACACCCACTTATATTCCCAATCTGCGAGAGCAAACACAGTATTGGCGTCTTCCTGGGAAACACACGCGGCAGTGGCATTGCAGGGAAGTGGGTGGCCGTGACAAGTGCGTGAACTGAACGTATCAAAGAAATGGTCGTCTACATCATGTTTTCAAGCCTAAACGTTGAGCCGTGGCAAGAGACACAAATACGCACACCACGAGTTCCACGCACTCAGACCCGTTGTTCCGAGTGTCGTACCCAATCTTTGTTGAAGGTCCTGATACTGCACGAGATGATTAGTCCACGCAGGTACAGATTGATATGCTGCGCGGATGGCGTTTGCATTCGGACAATTATAGTTCGGGACTAATGAATCAATCTTTGTGAGAAAAAGAAGTGAGAATGGAATTTGACCGAAGGGGAGCAGAACGAACAAACGTTTTGAGGCTGACTGTATATCGGCCATCGTCGTCCAGTCGTATTCGGGTCCATACCATACAAGATGGCACCAGCGACCTGGTGCGTACGGACCTCCGTAGACGTCCGAACGTAAATGTCCCAGGGATTCACCGTTTCCAGAAACCCGAGCTTGTCGTGGTAGACGGACCAGAAATCCTGTGGAATCATTTCTGTCAATGTCCAGTTAGACGGATCAGCAAACGCGCCTGTCCGTGCTTGACAGCATCCTCTAGACCCTCGCGCGTGAGTTGACCGGCATCACACGTGCCTGGCCAAATTTGCGACGCAAAGGGGTGCCAATCGGGTATGATGGTCTCGTGGTACACTGGCGCGGTCCCAGCTGCGTAATCCTGTTGGATAAAATCTTCACAATTCCAACCGGAGGTGGGATTGAGTGAACGTTCATCGGGGAATAGGTTATCAGGCGTCCGCTAGACAGAAGAATAAGCGACGATACGACCGACTGCGAGGTCGTACCTTGTGATGACGAATGACAACATTCAAGTATTCCAGTGTGGCCGCAGGATCTTCAGGCTTTGGATAGTGTTCGAGGTTGACATGAGGAGCGTTGCAGTAATTGTACGTGTCCCACGGTTGGTCACTTGGGGTGACTGAAGAGTTGTAAATGCCCGTAAAATTCAACGAGAGCTGCTGCAATTAGATCGGAATCAGTTGTCGCTAAGTGCTCTACTATTATGATGGAGTAAGACCGGAGGAAGGGAGATACCATTGTGAACTGCGTAGTAGTACCCAGTAGCAGGTCCCAAGACCGTATGGGCCAGAGCGTTAGAACATTGGTGATGGCACCGACGTAGTTCATATGTCGATGATAGTGGGAATTACTTGGCCATCCATGTTTGGGAACCATAATAATTGTTCGTAGATCGCAAAGTCAACGCAACAGCAAGTCAAAACAAGATTGAATTATCCTGGCAAAACGACTATGCAGGAATCATAAATTTGTCTATCACAAAAGGTTGGCAGTACACTCAGGATGGGGTATGTAGTCTTGCTAGGGAACCATACCGGTCAAGGAAAGCAAATTAACAACAGCCATTGACAACATAATCCTCACACAAAATAACCCTATCCTAGACGCGAAGCCCGTCGCATGAACATGGAGAGGATGAAGCGGGCCTCCATTATAAAGCAGATATGTACTTTCAACGAGCAAAAGAACTCGTGGAAAATGAGACGCCATGCCAACAGACATAGGCACCATCACTGACCTGTTTAAAACAGGTCGAGCGGGCTTTAGTCGAGGAAGTACCATACGCCCTGAAGTACGCCCACTGATTCGGCCGCAAAATGGGTAAACAAACCAACAGAGAAATCTAGACCCGCCCAAGGGCATCCCATACACTGTGTTCCAAAGGTCCTAAACGCAAGCGCATGTGGTGAAACGAGAATCGGACGAACCTTGTCAACGATGGTCGCCACGGCGGATTCCACACCGACCCAGATAGCGATCTTCTTGCCACAATATTCACCAGGATAGCTTGGTCCGAACTGTTCGACATTCAAGGCCACGATCTGCAACTCATTGTGAATAAGAGCACTGGGGGTCGTCAACGCCACGCACAAAGTCTCCAGGTTCACTCCACCACCCACAAGCACCCCTGCCAAAGCACGCTGCGCGTTGAGAACTAGACCAGGGCGACATGGTTTGGTACTCACAGGCCTACATCGTAGTAGGTAAAGCGCGCCTGAACAAAGGCGGAACGTTCGTGAATGTCGACGTCACCGCGCGCGCGGTTGGCTAATTCATGGTGACGCTTGTTATATGCCGGGGTTGCACTCGCAAAAGAGAGCGCAAAGGCAATGAGGCCTAAAACAAGACCTGATATGGTGAAGGGCTTCATTGACAAGAAGTTTTCAGGACGATGAGGGTTATAAAAGACAGGAGATGTTTCCAACAAACGAGTGACTGGACAGAAGAGCAGGCTTCTGCGGAGGTATGACCGTCGAAGGGGGTGTAAAGTTGAACTCTCACTGAGCCCACTATTTGTTCGAATCGGCTAGCGTGACGAGAATATATTAAACAAAGTATGTAACTGAATCGCTTCCAGCCGAGGGACCCTGGCGCGCACAGGTAAGGAAATAACTTCGGGAATTGGTACTCACATTAATGTGTCAATGCAATCGTAGAATACACGATTCTACAGTTTTTCATTATCGGATGAGGGTTATAGCCTCGTCTGGGATAAGGGTCTGTGTTAGCTTGAACGAGCACAGTCGGAGGTCATGTCATTCAGTAGCTCGTTGCTTGATCAGCGGAATTTGCCATTCGGTCGCAGTTAGGCACGCGTTACATAACACAATCACTGCGAACAATCTCATTGCAAATTTCATGGGTCGACTGGTCAGGAAAGAATGGTAGAGCAAAGACAGTGACTCCTAATGTGAACGTATTGTTCTGCCTATTTGAATCGCGCCAAACGAACGAGAAACACACATAAAACTGTCACTCTGCCAGTTGGCGCACCCTTTGATGACGGCGGCGCTGGCGACTTTCGTAAAAGCAAAAACACGTGCAACGACGAGAGATCATTACATAATCCATTCGTTACACAAGTCGACCAATAGCACGTTCTAAGTAGTTCCAAGTTCAAACGGTATCGATAAATTCTGGTATCTTCGGGCGTCCAATTGACGTGTTCTGCGAATGTACGAACAGAAATACATAACTGAAAAGCACATAAACGGAGTGGATAGTGTAATCAAAAACAGGACTAGAGTTGTGAGACGGGAGGTAACTGGTAAACTAACTTTGGTTATGAAGAAACGGATATGCATGCCCCTACACCGTAACACATAAATGGTTCCAGGCATAACATAACACACCAGCTAATACCCTCCCTGCGAACTGGGGACAGCTTGATGCTGCAGCGACGGTGAAGCCATCTTCATCGTCGGTGTGAGTGACTGACGCGGCGGAGACTGGTGTGGAGGGAGGGACGTCGGGTTTGGAAGAGGCGAGGGCCCAGCATTCTGCAGGCGAGGGGAGACGGAGTGGGCGGCGTACTGTCCGCCAGACATCATGTGCCCAACAGACGACCCCATCCCTCCCGGCCGGTTGACACTTCGAGTACCATTAGCTGATGGTGTGCGCGCTGGTAGCACGCCCGCCGCCGTGAGATTGGGACTTCCAGCCCCAGGAACGCTATTTGGGTCTTGTTGCTGATTACCCAAAGACGGATTTTGCTGCAACGGCGGTGCGACACCATTCCACTGTCGCCCAGACGCAAGCTTCATGTTCAAGTTAGCGCCTGCGGCTATTTGCATGTTGTAATGAGTGCCATTCGGCACTAAATGTCCAACGTACGAAGTTTGAATAGGGCGACCTTGTGTACCATGTATTGCCGCGTTGAGGTCCTGACCTTGGGTAAGTGCGAACTTTAAGTTTTGCATCTGCTGCACGGTCAACCCGTTGGGCGGACGAGAGTGGATGTAGGCGGTGTTAGGGATCGTGTAACCATTAATCGGAATGTGGTATCCATTGAGCGGGATAGAAACAGGTTGGTGTACGTCCGCTTTCTGACGCACTGGAGAACCAGTTGGTAGTGAGGATTGTTGGGACTCTGAAGCAGGAGACGGTGCTGGGTCGGGAACGTGTTGATTGGCTCCGTTGACCGTTGCGCCCTTGGTGGCCGGTGCGGACGCGAGTTTCAACGAGTCTGCGTCCGAGGGAGGGGGTGCAGGAGACAGAGAGCTGGCGATTCTGCCATTGGCAGGAACAACGGGCAACGCGGTAACGTGTGGCGGAGGGGTCTGGGAAAGTGGAACTGCTGGAATCATGTTCATCATCTGTGGCGGTCCTGGGGGACGCAAACTCGCGCTGTGGGAGATGCGAGGGGTAGTGGACTGTGGCTGCAGTGACTTCACGTGCGTCTGCATAGCAATGGGAACCCCGTTAGGTACTGCAGATATCGGAACCGAAGTCAGTTGTCGCGACGCGAGCTGCGATATGCCATTCGAAAACGCGCGTGCGGTCTGCGCGTCTCTACGGATGTACGGTTGTTGCGCGCCAGTCCTGAATGGAAGAACCGACTGTTGACGACCCTCCGTTGAAACGAGAACCAAAGTTGCGTCGTTGTTGACGTGCTGTTGGTCTGTTTCCGAGAGCAACGTCATCATGTGACGAAGGTAGTCAGGTGAGAAGTCGTCGATAAGCACCCGGTCTTGTTCATCGATGCCTTCCGGTGCTACTATCGGGTTATCGTCTTCATCAAACCGCCATCGTTCTTCCAGCGTCCGCAGACTTTCATCATTCTCGCTGAGACCCTTTTCCAAGGACCGACCAAAGCCGCGATGAGCTCGATGTGGAGTTGGAGAGAAACCGTAGATCCGGCAAAACGCGTCACGTCGATCAATCATGGCATTACCGGACCGCGTTACGCGACGACGAAGGTAGCGGAGATGTTCGACTTCTCTCTCCTCCATTTCAGTGTTCGTTGATGGCGACCCTGGCGGGCGTGCCAACGGAGGGATCGCTTTCCAACACCGGCGAGTATAGGGAAATGACGGACGTTGGTACGAATTCTGGGGACATCTCGTCAGAATGTCTTCAATAGCGTTTGATTAAGCGTACCTCCAGAACGTCCTCGTATCCATGGTCCCTTTCTTTGCGCCGTGCAAGATCGCGTTCAATCGCAGCGTTGACGAGGGCTAAACGCTCTCTCGGACGGATAGCAGCTTCGGATTGGAGAGGAGTGCCAGAGTCGCCGCTCTCTCGGGTGCGAATCTTCACCGCGGTCACGCGGCTGTAAAGGGGCGATCAGAAAGCATCCAAGGAAGGCGGAGTGCTTTCATACCTGGACAACTCTAGTCTCGGTTTCTTTACGACACGTTCTTTCTCGTGAAGTAGCTCCTCGTCCTCCTTCGTTCCTAAGGCAGGGAACTTGCGCTTCAGCTCTGCGAATTCGAGTCTTTTCTCCCAGACTTGTGCGACTTGTTGCACGTTTTCTTTCTTGAGATTCTCGCGCGCTACAAGTGTCTTGGCGAGTTCCAACGACTGTACGAGCTCGGATTGTAAACGCAAAAGCTTGTCCGAGGATGTTGCCTGAGACGCTCGCGTCTTTCGCACCGACTTGATTTCACGCCGACGAAAGCATATATAGGACTCGTTGCTAACGTCCGTCTCATCGAACTACATATACGTCAGGACCAGAAGATCAGCATGAACGTGTACTTACATTCAGAGCTGGAATGATCCGGTGGCCTCCTCTTTCGATCCGACGCTCTTTCCAATATGGATAGACCGCTTTCGCCAGGCGCAATAACTGCGCAGGTGGTGGTATCCAGGCCGGTACAATAAAGCTGGCGAACACGGACGGGGGTAGTGGCGAAGAGAAAATATCTTGGTAATCCGAAAAGGGGGGAAAATCCATTCCAGACTCCAGTCCCTGGAATCAGATTTGTAAATCAATATAACTTTAATCTGCATTAGATGATACATACGTGATGCAGAAATTCAGTCTTGTCGTGGGTAATCTTCTCAAAGAGTCCCATTACCAGCTCAAACTCGTCTTCCGTGATTGCGATGGCTTGAGCGGGCTCGGGCTCCTTTCCCTTTGCTTTCGCGCTCCGTTGGGGGCAAGAACGAGTGGTGGCACCGGATGCGGAGACCGCGCCTTGCACACTGGTTCCCTCTCCGCGAGCTTCTTCGTTGTTGCGGTCGAGCCATTCCATGTCACGCTCATCCATGTAATATGTGAAGGAGTCGAGGAGGCCCCAAGATATGGCCTCTTCAACCGTTTCGGAAGAGCGCACGTATGCGTCGGGTTGCACCCACCGGTTAGGGGGGTAAAGCTCGACATAATTATCGACCAGACCAGTCGAGTCCGGCGTGGGGATATACGCAGCGGGTGCCGGAGGGATTTTGTCAGTTGCGCCCCGGGTGGAACGTCCCACGGACTGGTGGCGCTGCGACGCCGCGGAAAGTACCGCCTGAAGGTGGTGCTCCTGTGTGATTAGTCAGCCATCGATAATCGATTTCGCACGATCGTAGCCAATCAAAAAGCGACACGTCAGCGTGTTCAACAAGGGCGACACGACGCTCGACGAGCACAAAGGAGACTCACGTTGGCATCCTCAGCGTCCACGCCAGCCGTGCTGACGATTCTGGCCTTTTCTTCATCTTCGTCGAACGACAAGGCATCCGCATCGATGTTACCATGGACGACCTTGAGACGGGTCTTGTTTGTGACTCGGTTGCGGTTTCGCAGGGCGGAAGTACCCAGATTGTGGTTGCGGGGCATATCATGGAGAGCGTTCAGAGAAAAAGAAGAGTGTACGGATAGCAAAAAACAGTAGGGGAGGGGTCGTCGTTGTCGGTGGCAGCGGCGGCGCTGGGGTCGGAAAATTGGCCGAAAACCCACTTTCGGGCCGAAACAATAAAAAGTGTGGGACAAATACTTAGCAGGCCGCCGAATGCCGGTGTTTGGCCCAAAAACAAGTCCCGCCCTGATTACTTACCTTGGGCGGCCTGCTGGTGGAAAAAGATCTACGAACTGCTACAACTACGATACATATTCGACCCTTGAGGTGATTCTCGTATGAGAGTACCGCACTGGGTACATGGGGACCTAGCACATCCCACAGATTCAAGCAAACAACATATTCGCCAACCGGTCCGGCGGTCCCAGTCGACGACCAAGAGAGCATATATCATCTGCACGATGCATCCCCTCCAACAAGTCAGCGTACGACACCAACAAAGAGTAGAATTTTAACACACCAACGCAGCTCAGCAGGGTAAGGGAGAGAGAGGAGCCACCTCTCGCCATTTCAATAGTCTATCCCCAACGAGCTCAACAGACACTGAGACCTTGACGTGGGTGATAATGAAAGGAATGAAACGGTTTGAATCTCAACGCAGTGTTCGTCGTCATCCTCAAGGCTGTGCAATGTCGTGTACAGTTGGTTCTGAAACCCACTCGATGGGTGCGAGGCCTCTTGCAGTCGAGTGCACTTTATCAATTCAATGCTAGAACTCGTCGATTAGTTGCATATATGCTGCGATTGCGTTGTTTTGCCTACACTGGATCCCCTGCCCATCCCCCACCATCGGAAGGACGCGGTAGCGTAGAACGAGGTCAGAGATGTGATTGACGAAAGAAAAAGTGTGACCCTTGGGATTTTTTCTGTGAGGGGATAGAACAGACTGAGTGTTGGGATCTTTCGAGGCCAGTACGAAAGGCTACCTTGCCCTGATCCCTGTATCCCTACGTGCTCTCCTCAACATATTCGATTGGAAGGGTCACTGGGCACTCTCGAGTACGAAGTAGCGCTGCCGCGACAAGTAGTTTTGAAGTAGAACTGAGTGAGACATGTTGAGCGATGGGAAGCGGTGGAGGGAACAAGGGATGGCCTGAACAAGAGTGTTACGCCTCCTGGTCCGTACTCGGCGCGTGCCCTTCACGTGAGACCTGCGAATATGATACAGCCACTTCGACGGTAACCCAAACTCGCACAACGTGCCCTCAAGTACTTGCCCGAATGTTCGAGACGTCTTGCAGCAGCAAAGGTTTCATGTCCTTGGTGTCGAACAGCACTTTTGTGCCAACACAAGATTCAGTCAGTGCTGACTCGGTGACTACAAGGCATCCACATCTTTGGCGCATGGCCCCACCGCGGGAGCCTACACGATGTGATGGAGATTCTCCACTCTTCCTTTGCAGCAATGCAGGAAGACCAGGGAATCTCGTGTTACACGTGCCTTCGTTCCACCAATGTATAGGTAAGCCAACGTGTCTTTCAGTCTGTCTCAAGCAGTGAAGCTTTGGTACGCCATGGCACTATCAACCTATGTGTTGCGACTGACCTCTCCTCTAGACTCTGCTTGAGCTTGCATGTTCACAAGTACATTTTCTCCCGCTAACCTTGCCCACGTAAGGTTTAAGACCTCTCGTTGACGACTTATGAGCTCGGCCTGGTTGTCCATCAGGTTTCTGACCCGTCGGGCCTTCGTTCCAGACTCCTATTTTATCCCACTTCCTCGGGAACCCCGAAGGCTGTCCCCACCTGTACTTCTGCTACCAAAGCTATTACTGATCGCCTATCGCGAGCAAATATTTCTTTCAAGTTCCTTAACGAATCCGTGGTGAAGCGGTGTCATTGGGACCTCCCAAATTATCAACCTCGGCAGCTGGCCGCCAGTACTTATGTCCAGTCTTTCTATCTGTTGTGGCAACCATGACGTGAAGTTGTATCCTGTTGTCAAAGAGTCAAGGGCCATCAGCCGCAGCGGAGACAGCTACTTGGATTGCCCTTACGACGATCGCTGCCGCCTGAGGTTCTAAATCATAGTGGTGCCATACTAGGCATTGCCGTGGGGAAGTGCTCAGTGACCAATTCGGGATTCGACAAACTGGTCAGACCTTGAGCTTACCATCAATGGTATGCTTGATCAAGGTTCAGGCTTAATGGGTATACTTATCCCAGATTTGAACGGATGGCCGTAAGTACTCCCCTTCTGATGAGTCCCACCGTTCGCGTAGTGATATTTTTTTTTTCGAGGTCAATTAGAATTTAATGTGCCTGCTGTGTGGGCTTTCTGCCCTCTATCTCCTGGTGAGCAACGCCCAAGAAACAATAGTGTTATCGATATGAACGCGGGACATCGGTGATTTACGAAAAGTGTTGATTGATGCTCTTTTACCGACATGGTTCGTCGGCGATTAGTAGGCAAGCAATGTTGGTTCTTTTTTTTCCTGTTGTACAGTCCTGTTGTCTGCGTGGCCGACGAATCCAAGTGGAACTCTACTTGGCGAGTGTGTCGTGTATATAGATTCGTTTCCCGATTGACATGGCGGATAGACGACCGGCGTGGCTGGGCTAGTACAGTAGTCTGGCTCGAGTTTCAAGACTACTAACCTCCAAGGGGAAACTGGAATTTCAGAAATTTTTTTGTGACGTGATGTGTCACACGATTGATAAGTAAAGCTCGCATGTATTACTCCACGGAACACGAGGCAGTTCAAGTTCATTTTAGACTAGGGCGGGTGTGATAACGAACGCTCTTGCCTTCTGATTGGACGAGGCGGCGGGAATTCGAGCTTCCATTGCGGCACTTATGAACTTGCCGAGGAAGAAATACGTCGGAGTTGATTTCGCTCCCAGAACGATTTACGTGTAGAGCTATCAAAGCTTGGGTCTGAGGTCGATGGGCCACAGCTCAAGCTACAGCCAGAGATGGGTGTTCTCGCTATTCAAGCGATCTGTTTGGAGGCGTCACATTTCGAGTATCTGGATAATCTGGTCGCCCGAAACCGGAGGATATTTTTAGTCGGAGATGTAAAATTAAGCTCCTGACAAATGTTCAAATGAATTCATCACGGCTCGTCCTACTTTTATAGAAGGTGCACTACTTTGCTAAGGATCAAGCGAACCCGTCCATTGAATGGTCTGAAACAAATCTCTGGCTGGCTGTGTGGCATTCGCTTGCGTATGGGGCGTCGTCAAGGTTCGGCGAGGTCAGCGTGAGATGGCCCGGGCGGCGCGAAGAAGAATATCTGATGGTTTGACCCGAATAACTTAAAACTTGATTGGTGGGTGGAAACGAGCGTTTTATCGCCCTGGGGACACCACCATGTGACAAATCTCCCAGGAAATCTCAGATTGATGACGCGAATACTAGATCTGTCCGCTAACATGTGTATACTTATATCCCCCAACCTCCGTCTCTACGGTTGTCTCTTTCCTTCGAGGTACCTCGCCCGGCCCTCCTCTCAGTGGGATCGACAGTGCTACATTCGTTTCATATATATTTCCCTCCCTCACCTTCCTTTTCCTCGCCGCACATGACCCTCACTTTTGCAGACAGGCTCAACGCCCGGGTACCTCTTTCCTTGACTCCCCATACGCGATGTCTTATCTTCTGCCAGGTTGCCGATTCTGTGATCGGGCGATGGTTTCGCCTTGAAGGATCCGGCCATCCTCGCGAACGAGAAGGCTCGCGATTCATGGTATGTCGCCTCACATCTCGTGTGCCATGTGCACGGACTAACGGCGCTCTATAGACGGATGTCCGTGCGGGGATAACGACCTGGGTGCGCACGCACGCTCTTTCACCCCACTATATCATATCTTGACGTCCTCCCCCGAATCCAACGTAGGCCGCCATGGCGTATATCGTGAGCCTTTTGTTGTTTCCAAAATGATAGCCCCACTTACACGTGCCACAGATATCCGTCAATGCCTCGATCATATCAGACTCGGGGGGAACCTGTGTCTGTAGCAGTTCCGACTGTGCAACAGATCCAGCATATCTTTCCTGTATTCAAGAAGTAAAGCAGGATCTTATCACCGGCACTGCTGCCATTGCTGCACTCGCCTCCGTCCTCATGGGTGCATTAGCTAACCTCCCTGTGGGTATGGCGCCTGGTATGGGACTAAACGCTTATGTATGCTGTCTCCTCGATCTCTCGCAACAATGCATTCTGACCAACTGCAATTCAGTTCACGTACTCTGTGGTCGGCTACCACGGTTCTGGGTTTATAACTTACCGGGAAGCTCTTGCTGCCGTCTTCTTAGAAGGGTACGTGTCAAACTTCTCAGAATTCTCCCAACGCTGACGACCAACTACTTCACCGTAGTTGGCTGTTTTTTATCTTGTCTTTGCTCGGTCTGCGTCAATGGTTGGCGCGCATCATGCCGCAATCGCTTGTTCTCGCCGTGGGTGCTGGAATCGGTATTTACATCGCGTGCGTGTCATTGAAACTTTATTTTGGTGTCAATGAATTGCAACTGATGGATATCAATTCCTAATTCAGATTCATTGGCCTGAGTAATGCTATTTCCCTCCGCACTTCCAAGTAGTTACTGATGTTTTCCCGCAGCGTCTGGTGGCCTTAATGTCATCGGAGGGGATGTGACCAACCTAGTAGGTTTGGGGGGGTGTGAACCAAGCGGTACGCTAGTTATTTCTGTGGTTTCTTACATTTAGTTTAATCATCTAATCTCAGATTGGGTCAGTCCTAACCTTCCAAATTTCTGTGCAGCGGGGGTGCTGCGAAGTCCTACTGTCTGGCTAGGTGTCTTCGCCGGCGGGTACGCAGTTTCCTTACTGGAGTCGTCGAATCTGGTGCTCACTTATGTCTCGATCGAAGCATCTTGACCGTGTTGATGATGATGTACCGTATCAAGGGTTCGATCCTCATAGGCATTTTTGTCACATCCATCATTTCGTGGCCGCGATCAACTCCAGTGACATACTTTCCCAACACTGCCATTGGCGACCAACTCTTCGATTTCTTCAAACAAGTTGTTACATGGCATCCATTGAAGCACACCGGTAACGCCCTGGATGTAAGCCAGTATCCACTTCTACAGGCAGCAACTATTGATAAGGGGATACTAGTACCAGTATGGTAAAGGCAAGGTTTGGTATGCGCTATTCACCTTCCTCTATGTCGATATTTTGGGTGAGACCCCTGATTAGCTTAGCTTTCTGTTAACTCAACAAGACTTATAGACACCACTGGTACTCTATACTCCATGGCCAAATTCGCTGGGCTCCGAGACCCAGTTACCCTTGATTTTGAAAACTCTACCATCGCCTACTGTGTCGATGCATTCTCAATCTCGATGGGCGCCCTTATTGGTACTAGTCCTGTCACAGCCTTCATCGAGTCTGCGACGGGTATTGCAGGTATGTGGCATTATTTGTGGTATTTGTCTTTGCTCAAACTTACTTATAGAGGGTGGGAAGACTGGCATTACTGCGGTGGTGGTTGGCCTTCTTTTCTTTGTGTCCGTCTTCTTCGCACCTATATTCGCTTCCATCCCCTCTTGGGCTACGGGAGGTGCTCTCGTCATTGTTGGCTCCCTTATGATCCGTAATGTTCGTGATATCAATTGGGATTACATCGGCGATGCTCTTCCAGCGTTCTTGACGATCCTTATTATCCCACTGTCCTTCAAGTAAGTTCTTTCTGACGGTTAAGACGTATGACTGAGGTCTTGCAGCATTGCGTATGGTGTCATCGTGGGGATTATGACCTACATCATCCTCAACGGTTTTGTCTGGATTCTGCGTAAGATCTCCGATGGTCGCATCTCACCTCCCAATTACGATGCATCGGAGCCATGGTCTATTCCTCCCGGTGGTATCATTCCTTCATGGATGTAAGTTCGCAGCGTACATAATTTTTTCGCTCCTCCTGACGTCGCTGCAGCAAATTCCTTATTAGTCTCAGGAGCAGTAAAGTGACGGATCACCCTTCGGAATTCGCGTTTCAAGTTCGCCACAGACATTCAGAGATCTCGATCGACTCTCAGGACCAAGCTAGTAATTTCACGCCAAAGAACTCGAGCTTTGCCAACTCTGAAAAATAAATGCTCGCCGTGTTCACTGCGCGTATGATTATTATAACGGGGTTCACTCGCGACCACGAATGCGGGGCCTGTCTTTGCTCTTCGCTGTTTTTATTGTGTATTTTGTGTATTTACTGTTTTGTTGTTCTGACTTTTTTTTCGCGAAGCGATTCCCCCACTTCCTCCTCATCTACATAGAGTGCCAATGGCTGGCTGATAGGACCTTTTTGTGACTTGATGTTGTCTGTTGCTTTTGTACTTCTTAGTCGGTGGACTTGTTAACCAAGGTTTTTTTTTTGTGATACATGTGGCACGCACCATCCCTCTCAGCTCAGTTCGGCCCCCAGAAGGGGCAACATCATGATCAGATTTGGTGAATTCGAACACCGGAGATCATCATGTACGAGACAACCAAGCCCAGGAACGCTTGTGGCGCGCCAAAGTATCGCGTTGCAACAGTGTTGCCTGGTTGCACTTTATTTACATGATTACACGTGTACCTTGCGTGTGTTCCCCTCGGAGTTTCGACATGTAGATCAGTCCGTAAGCGGTCCCTCTGCTTATGTCCGAGCTAACTGCCCACTTGCCGGGGCGGGCCTAACCCCTGGGATGTCAGGACGTTGGCAAGGAGCTTCCGAGCAATCCCAGTACCTTTTTCTCCTCGTTTCCTGGCGGTCGCATTCACGGGCCCTAATCGGGACTCTTCCTTGTTCGTTCAAGCTCCTGCGTGTACCTCGTGCCGATTTCCGAGCCAACGTCATTCACAAGGGAGTCCTGGTAATTTCTCTTCTAGGATGCTCGCGTAAAAGATGACTAGCAGGTACACGTATGAATTATGCTCCGGGATCAAGAATACGGTATACATAGTGAATCGATGGCATACAGAGGTACGACGCGACAGGCGACTAGGCACGCTGGCGTTCTCGCTCGCGGCTCGTCTTGGTGTCCACCCTCACGTATTCGCTCTCGTCTGGTGGGTGGTTGTCGGGTTCTTTCTTCACCGCCACGTATGCGTCACCGAGGATCTGCAGCGCGACGGCACGAAGCGTGGCTTTGCTACGAGAGACGGTCGCATCTTCTAGTACGCGGTCACATGTCTCGCGCAGGACAGACTCTATTTCGAGTTTCGTTCCCTGTACGGGCTGTTGAACAACAAACGGCGAGGTCGCAGGGATCGACAGACCTTGAACAAGGCTTGTAGACCCTTCTCGGCAGCTTGTTCTTCTAGACGCTTCTTCTCTTCGGGTGTCAAGTTCCCTGCCTTCTCCGCCGCTTGTATTTGATCAAAAACACTCTTCAATTCGATAGCCGAGCGAAGTGTCGATACCCTGTTGATGGTGAGGACTTTCGCACAAGATTATCCCAGGATACCTACGTCTCGCTAAACACGTGATACTTCCCTTGTACATTATGCAACCAACCACCCATTCCGAAGAATGTCTGGCTGGTGGCTAGGAACTGTTTCGCCTTAGACACATAGACAAAGCCGATCGCGTTCAATAGCTCGACACCATATGACTCCTTCCTAAGCTCCCTGGTGGAAAGGCTCGTCATGTTGAGAAATTTACGAAAATAATGGAAACCATACTCTGCTTCAAGCTGACATATTGTGCGCCAACTGTTGGATACATCAGCATCATCGGGACCCGTCGCAGACTCCGTAAATATGCTAAGTTTGCGCTCCAGGTTCTCCACGCTGTCAAAAATCAGGGCAAGATAAAGACAGTCAACCAGGATTTGTACTGACAGCTTTCGTATCCGCTCAGCGCGAGCTTCTGCTTTCTGACAATGTTATTGGAAGTTGGAGCAATGGCCAAGAAAGGTTAAGTTACCTCGGCAGCAGCTTTTCGCTCCTTCTCTTCCTTCCGTGCCTTTTCCTCTTCGGTTAGAATTTCTTTGCCCTTGGCGTCACGCTTCACTGTTTTTCCATCCTCCCCTTCCGCTTCATCAGCTTCTTGTAGGGCTGTTTTCATATCCCTTGCCAAGCTAATCTGACCGATGATCGGGAGGAAACGGTCGCCACCGAATATCGCGCCGAAAACCTCCTCGGGGTCGACGAAACCTCCTTCCGGGGCGCTCTCTTTCGGACCAAATTCGTTGTACTTTCTGCGCAGCGTGGGATCCGAGAGCGTTTGGTAAGCGATTGCAATCTCCTTGAAACGCTCCTCTGCATGCGGATCGTCTGGATTCTTGTCGGGGTGGTGTTTGATAGCCAGCCGTCCTGAACGTCCGCGTGGGATGATACGGTGAGCGCTGTGCAAGGAACGAACAAGAAACACTTACGATATGCTTTCTTTATGTCCTCTGTGGTCGCGTCGATTGCGACGCCGAGGAGATCATAGTATCCGGTTTCCAACGGTTTCTCTTGTGTGCCAATCTTGCGGCCTTTCCGTGGAGCAGAAGGGGTGGAATGTGAACCATTGGGGGTGTGTGACATGGAGGAAGCGGGTACGCCGGACGGCAGTTGTCCCGGATAGAATGCGTGTTGGTATACGGTCTGACATTGGATGCACCGGATGCGAAGTAGGGTTCCTGGTGAAGGTGTCGGCGAGGGTACGGGGAACTCTACTGAAGCATTGCATGAGCCACACTGCGAGCGTATGTGTGGGCTATATAGTCGTGAAGAAATTATGGGATACACAGTCATCGTCGTCCGCAGGCAAGCATTCGCCCTGTTCCACCAAAAAGGGTCGTCGCAAGTCACGTGGGCATAGTCTTTTGCTGGTGAAGACAATGAGGTGTACTGTATCTCGCTTCCAGCACAAGGCTCTAGTACGTTACGTTGGCCATTGGGAAGTTCGCTCGTTGTACTATGTATGTAATACAACTGATTCTGATCAACTCCGGGGTAGTCCGGGACGCAGACCGAGCATTACTTAACGAGTAGAGTTGGCAAGTCATTGTACTATACGTTTGGACTTTACGGATTCGCGCCAGGCTGTCGCTACTTGAAGGTTCAGATGGCGTGTTGTTGACGATGGTACCTGGAGAGGTCTCTGACATCTGTCGAGGGAATCGGTAGCGGGTCTCCTGCCCCTGGTTCGTCTCCGTGTCTCTCCGTAAGCCGTCGCGCCGTCCGAGTGGGGTCTGTCGTTAAATACCACCGTTGATAGGAACGTTAAACTGAAACGCCCGCTCAGGCGGCCATACTCGGACAATCCGTGGACAATTCGGATCTCATTCGACACCATCACTTGCACTGCGTGACGGACTCTCCGCCTGACTCGTTTCCCAGGAGTGCTGAAGAATTACAATATACCCATTGAAACGGAGTGAGGTAGACGCACACACATTCCAGGAAAAGGCATACAATTGAGTATATTAGGGAAGGACAATGATAAGATCGAATTGCACACAACTTAGCAACACACCAGCAGCCGTGATAGTGAGAGGAGATCCAGGCGGGGACGGAGATAGTGGTAAACGACGTGGCGTAAACGCGACCTGCTGCGCCTGCGCGAGTAGCGAGGGGCAAGGCGAAGAAGACCGCGCCGAGTACACAGGAAACTGAAACCCGGAACAAA